>PVJX010000217.1:239652-273807 GCA_004027295.1 Dolichotis patagonum
CCCTCCACTCCCTTCCTCCCCTCCCTCTCCCCCTTCCCCTCCTCTCTTCCCCTCCCCTCTCCTCCCCTCTCCTCCGGGGAACCAGGTCACCTTGTGCCTCGGCTCAGCCGGGGAGGGGCCGGGGCCAGGGCCAGGCCGAGCCCCGGGAAAGAGCGGTAACCAGGCTGAGGGTGCTGAGGGCCCTGCCTCTGCCCTCATTCAGGACGGCAATGGGGCTTTGTTGTTGTTAGAGGAGTCTCTGCTTTTCCTTCTGTCAGGCTAATTAATGGCCTCCCCTGCCCCAGTCAGGCCCTGGGAGATGTTTTAATTTGAGAGAAGTGTCCACGTATAAAAATTCGTATTTCTACTGTTGGAAATAGGTTATCACCCTGAAAACCAAACTTTATGTTGGGAATTTGAAGTCTGAAGTCACTCTGTGGGCCTGGGGAGGGACAGGCACTGGGTCAGAACCTCTGTGCTGGACACCGAGGACCTTCACCCTGCAGAGCAGCTCAGGACAGAGAACTGGCGCCTGCCCGGTTAGAGCATTTTAGTGTATTTGTGTTTTTCTGTTAAGATATAAAACAGAGAGACCATGGAAAACTGTTTGCCATTCTTTTTTCCTCTCGCCTTTTCTTTCTTTTTCTTTCTTTTCTTTCTTTCTTTCTTTCTTTCTTTCTTTCTTTCTTTCTTTCTTTCTTTCTTTCTCTCTCATGCATTTTTTTCCCAATAATTTAATATGGCTTTAATAAATTTAAAATTAGTCAATAGCTCTACCCCTTCTTAAACAATACAAAGGCTTATGCTCTCCTTATATTTTAGTCATCCCCTTTTCTACTTCTTTTGAAAAAAATCAGAACAGTTTAAATTCATTTTCTTAATTACAAAATACAAAAGTTTGTTAGGGTTATATATTGGCCATATCAATAAAACACTGCAAGAACTTATCTCTATGCATCTTGTAGAAGATGCAAGCCAGTTAATATACATAATATACAACTTCAGTCCTCACTAGTTTAAAAACTGATAATGACTATCAGGTACATTCCAAAATTGTGCCGAGTGCCGAGTTACGCACGGAGCTGCCCGCCCACCCTCCCACCCCATGGGAGTGGCTGCCTACGTGCCTATTGCCGTATTGTGGTCAGCCAATTGCAGTGTGATTCTTCTTAGGAATTAAACTTCTTTTTTATTTTAATGGTTCAACCTGCATTATAGATTTTAAGGGTGGAGAGCTCACATGCAATGCGAATATAGTAAAACATAGCAAGGCCACAGATAGAAAAAAGTATCAATTTTCCTATTTTCCTTATCAATATATTAATTTATAAATACAGAAGTTAATCCTTGGGGAGTACCTTGCATATAAAGATGGAAAACCCTCACATTATTATTAGATTAAAAAGTAAATGCTGAAGAGTAGAGTGGAAAACAAATTTGACTCTAGACTTCCTAGCAGCTACTGCAAATCGAAGAAGGTGGGTTATGAAAACAGAAAGCTGCATGATTTGTAGGGTCTATAAGATTATATCGTCCCCCACCAGGGAAAGCTTTCCAGTTTTGGTCCCGAGACACAGAAGTAATTCTTCCTCTCCGGAATTCTGAAGCGCTGAGACATAAGGTTTGGTGATCTCCACAAGCACAGCTAAGGCAGACCATTGTATTGAGTAAACTGATTTGCATTTGACTCTCCTGCAGGCAACCCAAACTTATATCCTCCTGTTGCTTCCCGCTGCACTGCAGTGAAGGTGAGGCGTGTGGGGTGAGCGTGGTGAGCATGTAGAGTGGGAGAGGACAGAGCCACGCGCTGGGACAGTCAGCTGCACTGGGATGATCTCCTTCCTCTCTGGCTGTTGACAAACTCCCCAGGAGAATCCTCGGGAAGTCCTTCCCACCCCCCCAGGTAGGAAAGCAGCAAACCTGTGTTAAGGACTGAGGCTTTCTGGTATCGCAGCTCCGGGCCCCCTGTAGCATGTAGGTAAGTACTGCACCCTCTGAAGAAAACTCAGCTGCTCACTGTGCAGCACCCACGGAACTGGAACCTTTGCTGTGTCAGTCAGTCTATCCAAGGGAGCTCCAAAATAGACAGAGTTCAGTAACAGTGTGTGCTGAGATACCGGAGGTGGTAATTTGTGTATGGCGGATAACTACAAGCTCGATGTTGGGGTCATCTATGAACATGATCGCTTTGGCTGTAAGATGAACGATCTGCACGGGTCCTTCTTCCTGGCAGACACCATCAGTGTTTAGTAATGGCGAAGCTGTGCCTTGTGGCTAGGGGCAAGGATCTTGTGTATTTCATCTGACTGGAAACGTGGGGTGGGGCACTTTTGGTACTTTGCCTTTAATCCTTTTCATACATGTTCCCTAAAAGATTTGTTACCTAAATGAGTCGCAGTCCAGCGTCTATGAAGCAAAAGCAAACTCTCACCTCCGTCCAGTGATCTCGGTGGGAGACCTCCAAACGATATAGGGGAATGAAACTCCCGACCTACTATGTCCAAGAGCTCGTGCTCTCTAAAATCGAAGAATGAATTTTAGGAACAACGGAGGTAAGAGCAGAATATATTTATTGACAGAAAGAAAGCTTCTGTCTGAAGAGAGACAGAAGGGGTCCCGAGCAGGTTACCCACATTTTCTTAAATGTTTCACAAAAATTACTTCTTTGAATGCTGTACTAACTTGGAATGCCTCTAGATTTTTAATTCTATTTATATTAAGTTTTGTTTTCCTTGTAAAATTGATCAGATATTTCTAGGCAATTAGTTTGTTTTCAATTGTGTTGAGATAAAGATCTCAGTAGTGTTTTAATCATTATGGTGCCCGAATTCATTTTTTTAACATTCTTATTTATTCTTGGTATCTCTCATGACAATAGTTCTATATCAGCTTTGTTACAGATGTGTTTAATTAATTAAAACTTTTTTTGAGACAGGCTCTTGCTGTGTAGCCTACGCTGACCTCAAACTCATCATGAAGGTCCTTCTTGGTCTCCTAAATGCTGGGATTACAGGCATGCACCACCACACCTGGCCTTATTTTATCTTATTTGTTATTTGACACAGAGTCTCACCATGCACTTTAGGCTGGCCTGCAACTCACGGCAACCCTCCTGCCTCAGCCTCCCAGGTACTGGGATTACAGGGATAGGCCACCGTGCCCTGCATATTTTTTTGAGTGCTTGAGTTAGGCTCTCTCAATGTATTCTGTGCAGTTCAGGCTGGTATTTGAACTCATCATGTGTAGCCCAGGCTGACCTTGAACTCACTGTGATTCTCCTGCCTCCACTTTCTGAGTGCTGTATTTTATGTAATTTGTCTCTATCAAAAACCTGAGTCTTTTCTATTTTGTGTTTTACATTTCAGGATCTTCTGTGACTTTTAATTTTTAATTTTTTTTGGAGACAGGGTCTCGCTATGTAGCCCAGGCTGGCCTTAAACTCCCGGAGATCCTCCTGCCTCAGCCTCCTGAGTGCTAGTGTTACAGGGGTGCACCACCACACCCGGCTTCTATGATTTTTTTCTCTGTCCTTTATGTACACTTTATTTTTCCTCTTCTGCATCCTCAGTGTAAACACTACAATTATTTATTTTGATGTTTTGCTGGTTTCTAATTGATGTTTTCAGAGCATAAATTTTCTTCTACATAGGACTTGAGGTTTGTCATATAAGATAATTTGTACTGTGGTTTCCGTGTTAAATCGTGAGTTATTTCGGAGCACTCAGAAGTCGTCAGTTGGAACGTTGTTTTCGAAAACTCTGTGCTCTGCTGTGTCTCACGGTGGAGCGGTGACCAGGGGCCCGCTCTGGTCCCTCCCCTGCCACCTGGTGTCCCTGGCGTGTGCCAAGTGGCCAGGCCTTTCCGGATCACTTAGCATCCAAAAATATGATCCAGTTCAGTAATCTGCTTAGCAAACGCTGGCAGCCTGCGTAGGTTTTAAATGAATGCAAACGCAGTGGCCTGGTGACTTCAAAGGTCGGCTCCAGTAACTGCGTTACGTTGGATTAGTAAAGTCAGGACAAATGAGAGCTGTTATCCTAACCAAATTCCATTGTCCGCTTTGCAAAACCTGGACTGTATTTCCAAAGCTGCAGTCAAATATCAGAATTCCGGCGCGGTCTCTCCCATTGCCTTGATTAGATCTGCACTGTCATTAGCAGAAATAGATGCGAGCGGGTGGGCAGACGGCCTGCCTGCGAAACTAGATTTCAGAAAAACAAACAAACACACCCAGGCGGGACCCCAAGGTGCTCCTGGGTCTGGGGCGGAGACGCAGAACCTGGTCCGGTTCTGGCTCTGAGGGGCGAGCTGGGATAAGGCCCAGTGCCCGTGAGCCTGCGTTTACACTGTGTTCCCAGCCATAAATCTGGCCATCCCGGGGCTCAGGGTTGGGGAACACCCTGGGGAACAGAGTCTGTGTGTGTGTGTGCAGAGGTCTCACACGGAAGCCAGTTCCAGCGCCCCAGAGGGAGAGGCAGGAGGGCCTCGTGGTTACAGAGCCACGGTGCCGGGCTTGGTACTGGCTGCGTGAGCTGTGACCCATCAGCCCCCTCGCTGGGCCCGCCTCTCCTCCAACTGCAGGGGTGCTAGTGATGAGTCCACCAGGAGAGGCCGAACTACACGGTGAACATTTAAACCTGAAAAGCTGGATACAGGCAGAGACACACAGGCACGAATCCCCCTCAAGTCCTCGCCCTTGCTCCCAACACGCTCGCCCCGCCATCCCTGCGCTTCTGAAGCAGCTCTGGTGTCCTCTGTCCTCAGGGTCTTATGAGGTGTGGTGGGAAAGGCGATGACAGCTGCTGCAGGCCCCTCTAAATGGAAAGGCAGCGCCTAAAGAGAGGATGCTGCGTCCTGGGGCACCGGAGGCACGGGATCTGCCTCCGCCTGACCGCTGGCTCCTCCCCAAGTCACAATGACCAGGAGGGGGAAGCCCCGTGAACCCACTCGGGACGTGGAGGCAGCCAGGCCCGCGCAACCTCGGAGGCTCTCCTTGGAGTCTCCGGGGGCTTTGGGATGATTAAGGCGCATAATATCTGCAAAGAACTTAGAAAAATGCCTGGCTTCTCATAATCTCTCTCTCCCCCCTCGCACACATATGGTTGTATTAGCCTGTAACACAAAGCAATTGAAAACCAAGAAGTAGATGCCGTACAATACATTCATATTCCTATTTTTAGAGTTATCTTAAAAATTATCCAAAAAGATAAATGTTCAGATTGAAAAATAGGGCAATGAGATGAATAAATGATTTATCTTTTTAAAACTGCAACCAGAAAGCATCTATAAAGCCATTCTCACTAGTCGTGGAAGCCAGGAGGACCAGGGCGGTGAGCCAGGCCGAGCTGAGTCCTGGGGGAATCTGCTGGGTGCTGAGGACCAAGCTCCTTCAGGGCGGTGGCACAGACCTGGGAACTCACCAGGGTGGTGACGGGGAGAGGCAGAGGCCCCACCTTGGAGGGTCCCTGAGTCCTCTCGTGGGTTCCGGCAGGTGTGGGAGGGAATCCCAGGCACCTGGGCCACCGATGGGCCACCAGGTGCTGGCTCCATGGAGGGTCTGGCGAGCCCGCTGAGACTGCCCAGGCCCACGGACATCCTCCGAGCAGCAGCCTGGCGGCCGGACTTGTCCCAGGGACGAAGCGCAGGACTGTTTCCTGGAACCTGGCAGCTTCTGGCCACGGACAAGGTAGAACCCACGAGCCTGGCAGCAGTACTAATGCCGAGCAACCTGCATCGCAGCGGGCAGACGACCGCGGCCCATCACTGCGGGGAAGGCAGGATGGGGATGCCACGCACACCCTGTTTATCTGCTGCGGACACACAGAGATACGAAGTTTTAAACAGGAAGCAGAGCCGCAGAGCACAAGCAGAAGCTCTGCAGTGACCATCTGAGGTGAGGGGAGGAAACAGCGATGCATGAGGGACACGGGCTGTTTGGGACCAGGGAGGAGCAGATGTGGAGGAGACGCTGAGGGTGCAGCGCTGTAGAGCATCCGTGGGGGCTGGGGCAGCCCGAGCTGCATGGTGAGACCCTGCCCGGAAAGACAGAAAAGCGAGAAAGAAACAAGGACAGACAGACTTGTCCGAAGAACAACGGGAAGGCACCGCTGTAGAAACTAGTGGTGCCGTGTGCCGTGGTTGTCACAGGGTCAGGACAGTGGCGCTTTCTGCGCTGGGACAGGGGACTGAGGGGTGGTGTCGCGGCTGCCTGGCACCCACACCGCAACCTACCCGGGCACAGCGCGGGGTGGACTGTGGCTGAGCCCCCGGAGTTTCCAGCTCAGCCTCAGTGGTGTGTGTCTGTCCCAGCTTGGGCTCGCCCCGCTCCTCACCCCATACAGCTCCCGCTGGGGCACCCCGAGGAGATAGTTACTGGTGTGCACGTAGTCCCGGGCTGCTAAAGAGTCCAGTGTTTCTGAGTGTGTGAGTGTGTTTGTGTGTGTGTGTGTGTGTGTGTGTGTGAGTGTGTGTGTGGTGCTGGAGACGGAACCCAGGGCCTTCACAAGGAACTGTATCTCCAGAACCCGTTACTTCACACCCTGAGACAAAGTCTTGCTAAGTTGCCCAGGCTGGGCTCACTGGTTTTGATCTTGCAATCCTCCCGCCTCAGCCTCGCCACACGCTAGAATTACAGGGTGCACCACCACCCTGGCTGAACCCAGCATTTCTGAGCTCCCAGGCATGACGAGGCCCCTCCCTCACCTGGCCTGGGTATTGGTCCAGTGGAAAGTGGACACAGGCATCGCTAGGCCCATGGCGAGGGGGCTGGAGCCTCAGGAGGTGGACCCCAGGGCAACTCAGGGCAGACAGCGTCTCCCCGAGCGGGGAGGCCTCCGTGCTGCAGGATGCATGCTCGTGCAAGACCCCTGGGGGAAGCGATAAAGCAGTTTTCCCGGTGGGAAACAGGTCTTGTGATACACATTCCTAACTGGGGTCATTCTCTTGCCTGTGGGGAAAGTCATCAATACTTCTCACCGGTCTTCAGGTTAACAGTGTCTCAAGACATGCTACCTCGAATGTTGCAACAGTCTCAAATTAGCAGTTATTAGTAATTTTCACAGAGCTGGAGCTCACACCCAGAGCCCCGTGTGCCCGGAAGGTGCTCCACCTCTGAGCTGCACACCGAGACCCTGAAGCAGTTTTTACCTAATCTTTACTTCGATTTCCACGCCCGTTGTAAGAAATAATATAGAAAAACCCCATGTACCTTTTACCATTTCCTTCCGTGGTGCTGTGAATCTATTCTCAATGTCTATGTTTCTGTCACTTCAAAGATGTCACATAGCCAGAAGTCTACACGGGGGACAGCCCCTTATCTGAAGCCTGGGACCAGCAATGCTGGACTTCAGGTTTCCAGGTTCTGGGATATTCGCGTGGCCGTGAAGGAATATCCTGGGTGGGGCCCAGGTACAAACACGGACTTCGCCTACGCTTCTTGTGCACCGTGCACACACAGCAGGGTGATTCTGTGCAACGCTTTAAATAATTTCACACACGCAATCCAGGTTCTCGGTGTGGATATTCCACGTGTGGGTCAGACTTGTTCTGCACACCCAGTGGTGGGGGCGAACCTCTGCAAAGTTGGCTTCGCAGATTCCGTGTTGCTGCCCGGTGACCATGAGGGTGACAACTGCGTTTTTCCCCGCATTGCTGAGTAGGTTCAAGGTGTGGTGGGACCATGGCTTGTTTAGCCACTCCGCCAGCAGGTGGTATGGAGGGTGACGTTTGCAGGGCCACCAGGGCCACCTGGGCACAGGTGGACAAGGGTTTCATTTCTCTTAACATCAGCGTACAACAGAGACATCTGCATATTGTGGTTACTGTGCCATGATTTACAGTAGCCAAGGCATGAACCCACCTAGGAGCCCATCAACTGAGGAGTGGGAAGAAAATACCACAGGCTTGGGAGTGGAGCTCAGTGGCACAGCGCCTGCCTGGCAAGTGTGAGGCTCTGAGTTTGACTCCCAGGACCAGAGAGAGAGAGAGAACACAGTGGAATATGCTCTAGCTATGAAGAACAAGATTTCATCATTTGCAGGAAAACGGATGGGTCTATGGCTGTGTTGAGCAGAACTAGCCAGAGTCAGAAAGTCAAATATACCACGTTCTCTCTAACATGGAGAATGTAAAATACATGACAAGGAATTGGGTGGGGACTATCGTTAGACAAGAGAAAGGGAAGCAGTGGGAAGAAGAGGGGGTGTCAGGCTGGGTCATAGGGGTATGAATATGTCTTCATATATCATAGGCACTGGAGTCTGATACTCTGTAACTTTAATAAGCACTGAGAATAAAAGGGAAACTTTTTTTTAGTCTTTTTTTTTTTTAAACAAATGTAGCATTTCTGGGTCCTACATGTTCACGGTTCACTTTATAGGAGACCCCCAGCAAGGTCTAGACCAGAGGGGTCCTGTGTCAGCGGGTGATTCTGCTCACATTCCTCCGGCTCAGGACCGAGTGACACACTGTCGTCATCTTACCCTGCGTTTCCCTAACTGCTAGTAACGCTGACGTCTTTCCCTGTGTGCGCGCGCGCCTGCGTTTCATCTGCACGTCCTCCTCGGTGAAACGTCCACTTATTCTTCCGGATCCGTCTCTCACTGGGTATTTTTCATCTTTTTACCCGAGCTCTGAGTGTTCTTTATGTATCATGCATACTAGCCCTTTGAAGAGCACACAGTTTGTGAACAGTTTTTTCCAGGATGTGGGCTGTCATTTCATCTCAGCAGGGTTGTTTTCTGAGCAAAGGTTTTTAACTGTGATGAGATTTATTTATCATTTTTAATGGATATTGCTGTCTGTCTGCTTTGTACTTTTTCCCTTCTCCAACATTTTTAGTTTTCTGATTTGCTCTGTTTGGGGTTTTTGTATAGAAGGTGGGAGGCATTGGCTGCAGTTCTATCTCCTTGCTCCTGATGGCTCACTGTAACCACACCACTGTTGGAGAAGCCATCTTTGCTCCCTGAACGGCGTCTGTAGTTCTGTCCCCGACCACACGCCCGTGTGTCTCTGTTCCCGTGTCTGCGCTCTGTTCTGTGATCTGCGTCCCCCCTCCCACCCACAGGCCATGGAATCCCGATCTTTGTAGTGTAGCTCGATGCCTAGAGCAGCCTCTTCCTGTGCTAGGTACAGATTGGCTTCCTCCGTCTCTACTCTGATTCAGCGTCCAAGAGTCACAAATTGTGACATTCATTTTGTCAAAAAAGGGGCTCACTCCTGCAGTCAGCACACATTCCTCAACTTTCATGATCAAATTGCTTTCCTCCTAGCTGGCAACAGGACCAGAACGATGGTAAAACAAAGACAAAAACAAGGTAGTGTGGTGGTGCAGGTCAGTAACCCCAGCACATGGGAAGCTGAGGCAGGAGGATCACCACAAGCTTGAGGCCAGCCTGGGCGGGTTCAAGACCAGCCTGAACTGCATAGTGAGACCCTGTCCCAAAACAAACAAACCCCGAAACAAAAGACATCTGCCAAGCCCCAGTCATTTTAGAAAGAGATTGCAAGAAAGCAGCCCCGATGAGCTTGAGTCTCTTGGAAATTACTCGGCTCAGACCAATTACCAAGGCAGCTGTTCTGAGTCTGCTCTTTCTCAAGGCCGCGGGTTAATAAATCTGCAGTGTTTTGCCAGTTCCGGAGCACAGAAGTCTACATTAGAGAGGAGGAGGAGGCGGTCAGAGGAAGGTGGTTCCTTCCTACAGTCCCATGGGTTTGCATAACTACATTCTTCATTCCTTTGGATTCCAAAAAGCAGATAAAATATGTCACGACACGGGTACAGTGACCGGTGAGGTGGGGGGCTGCGGCCCGCCAGGTATGGGCTGGAGCAGGGTGCTGCCTGTGCTGGGGAGACCCTCTCTCCTTGCTCCCAATCATAACTGACCGGCTGCTCAGCCCTTTGGCTTGAAGCTGGGTAGCAAATCACTTAGGTCGTAGCTGTTGTACTGGGGTTCCCAAAGCACCCAGACACAGGTTCAATACCATCCTAAAGGTGCTGTGGGGTGACGGGTGTGTGTGTGTGTGGCTGCTCGGATTCCCTCGGGGTTTCATCCTTCGGAAGGGAACCCTCAGAGAAGAGCTACTGAGGAGCCCAGCCTGGGAGGTCCACTGCGCCCTCGGCTGTGGAAGCTCCCACTGTATTCCTGCTTACCAGTGTTATTTTAGCTGAATGTGGCGCTGCGTGCCTAGAATTGTCATACTGGAGAGCCCAGGCAAGAGGGTCGCTGTGAGTTCAAGCCCGGCCTGCACTGCATAGTGAGACCCTGTCTCAAAAATCCAAAAGAAAGAAAGAAAAATTTTTGTGTGTGTTAAGTAGAAAAAAAAATTGCTCTTTGAGCTGAGGCAGGAGGACCGTTGTGAGTTTGAGACCAACCTGGGCTACAAAGTGAGCCCAAGGCCAGCCTGAACGGCAGTGAGACCCTATCTCAAAAAGACAAGAAAAAAAGGCTTCTCTCAGTACTGCCTGATCTTTCCCAGGGTCTGAAATCCGAGACGATCTGCTTGTTAGACAATTTCTGTGACATGTGCTAACACACACCCATCATTCTTAGAAAAGCATCCCCCAAAGTAAGATCTATGCAGAGCAAAGAAGAACGTGCCAACTATTTTGAGTATTTCGCTTTGCTTTCGGGTTAGTAGCCTTTCTCTGACATTAGAATTAAAGGAAAACCAGGCAACTCCTGTCTTCACATAGCCACAGCTGCATGCACAGGTCTGGGACGGGGTGAAGAGGCGTCCGAGCCCAAGCCCCGGGCCTGCCAATGGGACTTGACTTCACAGACGATGGAATTTAGATGAGGTCACCACAGGGGCTGTCATCCAACCGGGCCGCACCCTTCCAGAGGAGGACGCGTGGACGCCCAGGGGTGCACACACGGGCGGACTGGGTGAGACGAGCCAACTGTGGGAAGCCGGGAGAGCATGGCCCCGGCCTGCCGACGTGGCCCTCGGCCCCCAGCGCCGGGGCAGAAGCCAGGCCTTTCTGTGGCTGGCGCTGCGCTGCGCTGCGCAGCCCTGGACCTCCTGCTCCGGAAGCGATGGCAGCCATCTGCGATGCCCCGAGCGCACACGTCTCTGAGGAGAAGCCAGCTGACCCAGCGTTCTGTCCCGAGCCCTCAGCATTCCTGGGCCCCCGAGGAGATAATTCAGCTCCAGGGAACACAGCTGGTCCTTAGAGCAGTACAGAGGCGCTGGTTTCTGTCCACCGTGCCACCAGCAGCATGCTGGCACGCACCCAGATAAAGAGGAGTGGATGGTAATATTCCAGCTTCACTGGCGCCGAGCCCGCCAGCCGGATGAGCGGGCAGTGCCTGTGAGTCCTCCCTCTGTGGGCTTGTGGCCATCTGCAGACGGGGACACAGCTCTGAGGCCGTGGGCTCTGGCCTTTCTGTTGGGGCTCTGAGTTATATCAACCTCGAACGTATCCTGCGTTTGTAAATCACATTGAAACAGCTCTTTTGAGTTGAATTACTCTTCTTGTGATATCTATCCAGGGAAAAAATTCCAAGACAAACTTAGAAGTATAGAAAACATTAAGAAAAGGCAACAAGAACCATAAAGGGGCCATTTCTTTCAACTATAACTACGTCATCTTGAGGATATAATAGCGCCTTTAAAAGGCTTTTCGTTGGCAAAGAATTTCAGACTTAAGAAAACATTAAATAGAGCTTTCACAAGTCCTTTCACCAACGATGCCCATTAATCCTTTGCCTGGCCTGGTTGATAATTTGCCCTCTTTTGAGCCAGCACATCATCCGCTAATCGATTGATTAAACATTGGCTGATCTCTGGGCTCTGTGGAAGACAGCAGAGGAGACAGAGGTCCGCAGCCGGGGAGCCAGGCCAGGAGCTGGACCGGGAGATCACAGTGGTCAGACCCAGGAGCACGAGGCGTCCAGACGAGCACACCCTGTGCCCCTCCCAGGTGGCCTGGCGTAGCTGCTCCCCCACCCCCAGCATCATTAACGACTCCTCTCCATTCTGTGGAGAAGTAGGTGGGGATCCAGGGGTGCCCGGGCGTCGCCGTGTTTTTGGCCGTGGTTCTGAGATTCCAGCAGCCCAAGCTCTGCCAGCCTCCTGTCTTCCTCTCGGCCGTCGTTCACGTCCAGGTCAGTGTCTTCAGCGCTGGCTCTCCAGGCCCTGGGACCGTGCCTCGCCCAGGAGCGCTTGGCCAGGCAGTTTTCACAATCCTAGAGCACTTGGACGCTGACTCATGGATGGCTCCCGGCAGCCCCTTGGGACGCTCCCTGGTGCCCCTTGGGAGAGAGGAGGACAGGAGACAGCAAAGGCTGAGTTTCCTGCCCACAGCTACCAGCCCCTGGCTGCAGCTGCATCGCCTCGGGGAGGGGACCTGGCCACTCCAGTGGCACAAGCAGGTGTGGACCTCGAGCTAGCTCAGGGGGCTCAGACCGGTCAGGTAGAAAGCACTCGGGGTGCCTGACACCCTGGGACTCTGCGGAAGCCACAGGGTGCGAGGGCGGAGCTGCGGCAGGCGCTGGGCCCCGGGGCCTTCCGGTGTGCCCGTGAGCAGCGGTCCAAACCTGCGAGCAGAGGCCTTGGGGGCAGCACACGCAGCCTCCACCACAGCCACGCGCCAAGCTGTAGCACTCATCGTGCCGGGGAGGCACCCAGCTGGCAAAGGGCCAGCGACGCGAGCTCTCCTGGGGTCTGTCCCTGCCCGGCTTGTCTATGCTCACCAGAGAAAAGAGCAGAAGTCAAGGAGCAGAAACCCTCCGCTCTTTACCACCCCTTCCACTGGGGCACTGGGACTGAACTCCCGGCTTACTGAGCTCCATCCTGCCTTCACATGTTTTTGTGACATGGTCTTGCTGTTTTAAATTGCCCAGGGTAGGTTCGAACTCCCGACCCTCTTGCCTCAGCCTCCTAGGGTGCAGGCCCGTGTCCCCATGCTCCCAGCATCTGCACAGCAGCTTGCCCAGCTTCTGCAGGTCGGGGAGCTCCCGCAGTGAGAGACCTGGGCCCCCTGGGGAGCCAGGCCAGCGCTTTCCTCCAGGCAGACAGAGGGCACTGTCTGATGAGCAGGGGCGGTGAGCGGGAGCCCCAGTGTCCTACAGCCATGAGTCACTGGCCGCGTGACATGTGCAGGTGGCCACAGATGGCCCTGGGCCCCAGTCCTCATTTACAGAGATACAAATCTTAATTATTAATGGCTAAGATGAAAAAACACACTGCCCAAGTTGGGAGATTCAGACGGGCTGTTTCCTGGGTTCCACTGCACAAAAGGGGTCTGTTCTGCGACGTCCAGCTGGCCCGGCGTGAGCCAGCACCTGGGTCTTCTCGGCAGGGCAGTAACTCGTGCTGCGGGAACGGGATGCTTCAGCACACTCACCCCAAGAGCCCAGGGAGAGAAGGGGCCTGGTCGCAGAGACTTCTGGGAAACTCCTGAAAATGCCTTGCTTAGTGATGGCCCTGAAAAGAGCTGAGCTTTCTGGAGGGCGGAGAGTCAGGTGGGGACTGCACCAACTCGGGACCTCACAGGCACAGAGGGCGAAGCCGCTGCCGCCATGGCTGGGGAGTTGTTTGCTAAGTCCAGGAAGAGAGTACGGATTCTAATCCATCCTGAGGACGAAAGGACCTTAAAGTCCTGCTGGCCTTGAGGCTTCTTGGGATTGCAGAGCTGGGGTGGGGATGCTCACTGGAGGAGAGGGGACGGAACCCTTCAAGACGCTGGCCAGGGCCTGGGCTGCTGCCCAGCAGCAGAACTCTTGGGTACAGGAGGCCCCGGGTCCAATCTCCAGCACAAGGAAAAGGAAAAAAAAACCCAAAACAAAACGTAGTCCCCCAAAATGAAAAATAAACAAAAACCCCAAATTCAAAAGCCTATAGCTATAGCACTTTAATTTGAAATGGGTTCTTTTTAAAAAAAATTACATCAATTCCTTTTTCATGAAGAGTATGTTTTAGATGTCGGGAACGGATGTTAAATTTTGTCAAATGTACTCATGGAGGAAAAAAATATCAAGTGATAGTTCCTCCTTTTTTGGTGAAGGTTGCAAATATATTTTTAATACTAAAGCATTTCTATTCTTGGTTTAAAACTTATGATTGTGGGATATTATTCTTTTAGCCTGTTGATAGATTCTATGTGATAATATTTAGATTTTTGGTACCAAACTCAGTAAAACTGGCATGTCTTTTGCTAAAATGTGGGATATTTTTGTCCAGTTTGAGTGACAATACATTGCTTTTTTTTTTCCTCTTTGTCTTTTTGAGGCAGGGTTTCACTATGCTGTCCAGGCTGGCCTAGAACTCACTGGGTAGCCCAGGCTGGCCTCAAACTCACAGCAATCCTCCTGTCTCAGCCTCCCAAGTACTGGGATCATTGCTCGTTTCACACACTCCCTCCCTAGCGTTTCCTCTGGCCCTGCTGTGGGAAGGCACGCTGGGCACTCGAGTTTTGTATTTTTCTGGATCGTTTAGTGAATTTTGCTGGTGAAGCCGCCTGGCCCGGTGTCTTTGCAGAGAGACCTTCAGGCACTGATTGGTTTTCTGCTTCTCCTCAGAGCAACCTGGGCACCCGCAGCGTGGACTGTGGTCCACCTGGCCGCCCTCCTCTGTGCCGCAGCCCCATGTCACAGTTCCAGGCCCAAGAGTCACGTGTGGAGCAGCGCTTTCCAGCGTGACTCCCGTGCACCCTGCCCTTTCGTCCCTCCTGGCCCGGACATCTGTGGCTCTGGGGTCCACGGAGACTCCCGAAACTCCTCTCCGCTCTGCGCGCTCCCGGAGAGCCCCCACCCCACCCCGCTCTGCCCCGGGGTGCTCGGCACCACTCTTGGGGTTGGTTACTGGTCGCCGTGCAGGCCACAGGGAACTTGCACATTTCTGGATCGGGGAAGCAGGACGTCTCACCCCACACGGTAACCACAAAGGGTCCCAGCCTTGGTGCCCTAACCCCCCAGCCCTCGGCCCTGAGCAGGATGCTCATGCAAACAGGGCTCACGTTTCCGGAGCCGCAACTGCTTCAAACCAACTTCGGAAAACTAAGAGAATCTCTAAGGAAGCAACAGACACAAGTCACTTTGCACGGCCTTACCCCACCAGCTGGGTCACTGGAAACGCCACCGCGGGAGCATCTTCTGCCCTGGGCTCCCCTGCACCTGGGGCTTCCAGGCCGTCTGATAGAGCATTTATCTTCAGCAGGAGTTGGTCTAACAGCCCGGAGAACTCGTCCAGGTAGTGGTGCTGAGGAGAACACAGGTGCACGGGTAAATGCGCTTCAGGACGTCCGTTCCCCTCACCCCATCGTCTGGACACTGAGGGCCCCCGATGTGAGAAGGACCGAGCTGCCTTAGGAGATGCACCGGGTTCGGCCTGGCCTCGCACCCCCTATCTCCGCGCCCCAGGACGGCTAGACTGTGCGCCCTGACACCCACATCAATGCTACGGGTGCCAAGGCCACATCGAGGACGAGCAGATGGACCCAACGGCAAGGATGAGACAGGAAGCAGCGCAGACTGAAAGCCCCGTACAGAGGGCCGAGGCCACCGGCGCACATGATGGGCTTTGGAGCTGCTCAGGGGGACAACGTCAGCTGTGGACGGGATGTGACCCAGCTCATACAGAGGGTGCCAAGTGTCAGGCAGAAGTTTGGGTCTGGTAGCAAAGCAAGCGGCTTGGTCTAACGACGCCAGCGTGTGTGTGTGTGTGTGTGTGTGTGTGTGTGTGTGTGTGTTTGTGTGCGCGCACGCGCGCGCGCCCAGGGAGGATCAGAGTTCACCTTTCAGCCGCTCAGTGGAGGAGACGGGGCTTGGGAAACTGTAAAGTGTGTTAGAATTTCAGTGGGGAGGGGCTCACCTGGTTGAGAACTGATCCTGGCTGTTGCCATGGCGCCTGGCACAGAATCACAATGCCCCTATGGTCACGGGAAGCACAACCCTTCTGTGACAGTGTCCTCCCAGGGACCTGCTGGGCTCCAAAGCTTACCTGATCCATGGTCACCCCGGCCTCTGGCCTCGCCGGCTCTTCCAGCCCCAGGAGAGCAAGCGTCTTCCGCCAGGCCAGCGTGGCGACCTCGTCAAGTCTCACTGGTGATTGGCCATGAAAAGGTTTTCTTTTTTGGAAACAAGTCAGGAGGGAAACTCTCAGCTGGAGAAGAGAGTAAAACAAGCAAATTCTGCATCAGAATTGGTTTTGCTGGTTTGATAAAGTAGAAAATGGAGCCTCAAAATTGCAAAAGTGAGATGTTTTTAGATAGGACCCCAGACTCACAATCCACACATGTACAAAAATGAAAAAGAGGCTTTTATCAAAATTAACCTCGGCTCTACACAGACACTGTCAGCAGAACGAAAAAAGAAGCTACGGTTGGGAGAAAATATTTTCAAATCACCTAATAATAAAGGCATTGTAGTTAAAATATAAAATTGCTCTCATGATGTATCCTCACGTCTGCCCCTATGGACTGTGAGCTTCAGGAAGCAGGAATCAGATGTTGTTACCTTTATTCACCATTACCTCACTACGATAACCACTCTACACAGACGTTGAATAAATATGTGAACAAATGGGTAGGTGGATGGACAGGTGGGTGCAGAGGCAGTGATAAACAGTTCGGTGGGACAAAGGTGGGTGGATGAGAGGGGGTGGGTGGCCAGGTGAGTGGCTGGCTAGATGGTGGACGGAAGGATGAAGAAGAGGTAAGGATAAATCATTAGGTGGGATGGTAGGCGGTGGGTGGGTGGGTGGATGGATGGATGGGTGAGTGCAGGTAGCACACAGACTGAGATGAAGGATGGATGTACGGATGAACAGATAGAGGCAGGAGTGGGGAGTCAGGAGCCGCTGAAGGAGCAAAGCACCCGGGCCTGGTTGCTGCAGGGTGTGAGGATGTGTGGTCCCTTCCCGTTTCACTCTACTCAGTGAGAATTTTAAAAACTGCAAAGAGTTTAAGTTGCTTGTGAAGCTGGACTGCCGGTCAGGGCACTGGTGTGGGGACGAGAATGCCCGGGCCCTCCGGGTTCAGCTGCTGGACTCTGGGCGCAGGACGGCTCCCCGCTGGGCACTGTCTGGGAACAGTGAACAGGGCTAAACCCTGAGTGGGTGCAGGGCGGACCCAGAAGCAAGGCCAGGAGGGCCGGTGCAGTATCCACCATGGGCATGGAGCTGCGTCAGCCGCAGAGCTCGGCTCCCCCAAACCTGAGCGTTCCCCTGAGCACCTGGGGCTGCCTGACCAGAGCTGCAGGGCCACCGCCTGGGGCCCTTCACCCCACTGGCCGGCAGGTGGTGCTTCCCCAGTCCCAACTCTATGGCTGGCCGTCTGTACCCACCGTTCCCAGGCATAGTGTGGCCATCACTATGGCGAGGGCTCCAAGGTATCCGGCCACGGCTGGTCCGTGGGAGGTGGACAGCGTCGGGACTGAGTCTTCCTGGCTTCTCCCAGGAAACCCTGGCGGCAGCAGCAGCCTGGCGTCCGAGCGTGCGAAGGTGCCAGCTGGCAGCGCCCAGGCTGCACTGAGAAGGTGGCGCAGGTGAGCATGTGCGGCCAGCAGCAGGGCCCCCACCAGCTGCAAGGGAGAGAAGAGCCAGGAACCTGAGCTCCCAGCGGTGGGGAGGCCTCTTTGGGGCCCCCTAAGTGAATTAAGAAGGCAGGGTGTGGCACTGCGTGTCTGCATCCCAGCACCTAGGGAGGCTGAGGCAGGAGGATCTCAGCATCTAGCCCTGGAGCTCACGTGTAGATTGGCCTGGCCACCAGGGCTCGAGTTGCAGTGACAGCCACCTACTGCATTGCTGCAGGGCTCCGCTGGCCTCTACTTAGCTATCACTCAGAGGTCCCTGTCCTTCCCCTGAGCTCCTCCGAGTAGCAGTGACCCTGGAATCACCCGGCCTCAGGGCACCGTGGAGGCAGCAGGCACAGTTCGTGGGTGCTGTTCGAGGGATGGCCGTGGAGGTAGCAGGCACAGTTTGAGGGACGGCCGGAGCTGCGGAGGCAGCAAGTGGCTACAGCAACCCAGACCCCGAGCGTCGAGCCCAAGGGCGGCCCTGGGCCCTGCTCTGCGACCCTGAACCCCTGGGTTAACGAGATGGCGTATGAGAGGCCACGCAGCCTTTCTGACACCCAGGGAACACGCTGGAGGTGAGGTGCCCTCACCCAGGCGAGCTGGGAACTCGCTCTGTACCTAACAAACCACAGTTACTCCCGCCGGGACCACGGAGCAGCAGGCAGCTCCCGAGCCCGGGGTTCCAAAGCCACGTGCAATGGATCCGGGGACCAGGCCCTGGGACAGGGCCTCCCGGAGAGTTGTCTGCTCTTTCCCCGCCCACGGGACAGGCTGCCGTGCGGCTGGACTGGGAATGGACACTGCTGGGGGGACTCTCACCACGGCGGCAGAGGTGCTGGAGGCCGAGTCTCGCGCCCACACCCGGGGGCAGCAGGACATCGCCACGTCCAGGAGGCCAGGGAGGGAAACACATTTCAGTGTCCAGAGGAACAAGAGCAGTCCCCGGAGGCACCGAGCCCTCTGTGACAGGAGAACAGAGCAGGTCAGAGCAGCAGCGGAGGACGGGAGGTTCGGGCACTTTGGGACATCTGAGCTCATATGCAGGGAGCCCCCAGATTCGATGGTGCTCTGTGGCCCACAACCCCCCAGGCCACGGTGTCCAATGTGTGCAGGGGGAACGGTTCAGAGCCCTGGCCCATGGCTGCTTCTAGGAGACCTGCGCGACGGTCTCTCTGTCTGTGGCCACACTGGACGCCAGGCCCATTGCCATACAGCCGTGTAGCTGGTCGTACACATGACTATATGGCATTTAGACACAGCTCGGGGTGCATTAGCTGCTTCAGGCTGGCGCCCCTCAGAAGACAGCTGAGCATCGGGAGTGCAAATCAAAACAACCCCAAATTCCGTCTTACTCCAGCCAGGACAGCTGTCATCGGGAACCCACAAGACGCCAGCACTGGCACACACGTGGGCAAAGGGGCCCACCTACACTGCTGTGCCCAGGGGGACCTCGAGGGAGAGCAGCCCGAGGGTCCTCAAGGAGCTAAACGGAGCAATCTCATGGGACCAGGCTGTGTTCCCCTGGGCACATGCCCCGATGCATCCGGGTTAAAGCAGCTCCAGAGCCAGCTGTGGAGGCCCCGGGCGCCCCTCAACACAGGAATGCAGGAAGAAGAGTGGCACACGCACAGTGGAGCCCACTCGGCCGTCCAGGACGAGACCGCGTGGTTTGCAGGGGAACAGCTGGACCCTGAGACCATGTTACACGGAAAGTTCAGTATTAATGGTTTCTCTTACTTAGAAGCCAAAATACAAATACAGAGCGGAATAAAGGGCAGAAGTTAGGAAACAGAGGCAGACTTAGGGGAAGGGGATCAGGAGAGGGCTGGGGAGGCTTGACGGGGTCAGAGACGGTGGAGCTATGATTTCCACAGGGACCGATTCCCCACAGCGAGTGTCACTGCCTATACTGGCTTCACCTGGAGGCGGAACTGGGGATCAGCCTGGGCTGCGCCAGGGCCCCCAGGAGGGGAGTGCAGTGGTACAGGGAGGTTCAGAGAGGGCGCTGGGACATGTCGTGTCAGAAGAGTCGCCAAGAGTCGCCAGGCATGGGGCCCCGTCCCTGCCTCACCTGGCTCCACAGCGCCATCGGGCGCAGGTCCAGAGCCCCTCGGCACGGTCCTTGGCGGATCTGGTTGGCAACGTCCCCAGTGAGGCCAGCAAAGAGCCCGGTGGCTACATAGTAGGCGAGGGCTGTGCCCACCGTGGGCAGCTGTGACACAGAGGGAAGACGCTGCCCAGGAGGCCCCGTGGGCACCCAGGACGACTGCGGGTACCCCAGGCAGGTTTCGGGGCTCGGGGACCACCCTGGGAGCATGCATGGCCCGGCGGCAGCACTGTAGCTAGTAGCATTTCTTTTCAGACAGACATTATTTTCCCAGGACAGAGAGTGGAACACGGAGCCTTTGCATGGCGTTGCATCCCCAGTCCTCTTTTATTGTTTATTTTGGACAGGTTCTTGCTGTGAGTGACATGGCCAGGCTGGGCTCCGGCTCACAACCCTCCTGCCTCAGCCTCCCAGGGTGCTCGGGGGATGACAGCCTACATCACCAGCCCCCGCTGTGTCGAATTTTTCTTTAAACAAAGAAAGTCAGCCCAGGGTCCTACCTCCAGCCAGCGTCGTGGTTTTCCCCAGTAGCGGAGGGCGCCCACCTCAGCCATCCGGAAGAGCTGCAGACCGAGGTGAGCCAAGCTGAGGACCAGGAAGGCCAGCTGGTGGGCACGGGTGGACAGGAGGAACAGAATTTAGACACACCGCTGCTCAGGGGTCCGAGATTCCGGTGGCTTCCTGCCAGGCCCCTTGGCCGACCTGGCACCAGCCCCTTCCTGCTCTGCTGGGTCTGAGGGTGAACTTGCCCTGCCCCCGCACCTGGGCAGCTCGGTCCGGCAGCTTGGGCTCTTGGGGTTCATGCTTCCCACATACTGGTTTTCTCAGCCAAGCAGAACCTTTAAAAGCTTCTGCAGTCAAGATTTCTGCATGCTTTTTAAAGTACTGGGGACTGCGCTCAGGTCCTCCTCACTGTGCTGTACCCCTGCCCTTTTCTTCTTTTTGTTTTGAGATGCGGTCTTAAGCTGCCCAGGAACCAAAATGGGTTTTCAGAAGAACACAGATGACCAATAAATACCTAAAAAATGTTCACGATCTCTGGCCATCAGGGAAAGGCAAATTAAAACACCACTGAGATTCCACCCTACTCCAGAAAGAATGGCTGTCACCGAAAAATCAGTCACACGTCTGTAGGCACACACATGTAACTGTGTGTGATGCGTACGCAGGGCAGACAACTGTACCACCCATCTCTGTTAGTTCATTGGAACGTTTGATCATTTTTGTGCCTAGACCTGGTAACCTGAACAACTAGTTCCAAGATAAGAATATGTAATATACTAACTAATGCTAACTTTCTACTATGCTTTTAAAATTCTGTATCATTTCTCTTTTGTTTTGTTTTGCTTTTTAAAATAAAATTTAAAAAATAAAAACAATTTAAAAAATATGCAGGAAATGCTGTAATCCCACCCCCCTGCCAAAAAAGAAATCAGTAATAACAAATGCCGGCGAGGCCCTGGGGAAAAGGGAACCCTTCTGCCTTGCTGTTGTGGGTGTAAACTTGTGCAGCTGCTATGGAAACCGGTGTGGGGATTCCTCAGATAAACCTCCCCTTCTGGTGTCCTTCCCCAGAGCGCTGGGCGGCACACTGCAGGGTCCGTGCGTACCCATGTTTATGGCAGCACAGTTCACAGCAGTGGCTCGGGGCTCTGGCGGCCCCCTCTGACCCTGCAGGAAGGCGAGTATGATCCTGGGTGTGACCTTGAGTGACCAGGGTCTTCCTGGCAGAGGTGCTCAGTGAGCCCTGAGCCTGGCAGGGCCCCAGGGGACCTGAGGTGACTTCTGGGGCTTCTGACACTCTTGGAGATGCTCGAGGTGCCCCATCACCCACCCAGAGGGTGCCGGGGGGTGAGACTGAAGCCACGTCCCGTGTCCCTGTGTGCAGTGACCTGGAGGAGGTGACTCAGAAGGGACCGAGGGAGCTAAGGGTGAGGGTCCTGACGTGGAAATGCCTGCGAGCCCGTACGGTCCCCTCGTCCACGGCGGCAAAGGGCCCCACACGAGGACACAGAGGGACAGTGGCCGTGGCCCCAGGGGATGGCAGGTCCTCACATCAACCCGACCTTCCGGGAGCCTTGATCTTGGACCCTCGGCTTCCAGAACAGGGTCAGACAGATGCCATTCTCAAAGCCACCAGCCTGCGGACAGCTGCTGCCCACCCCCCACGATAAGGCTACCCGATCAGTGAGGACAGTAAGAGATCACGAGAAGCTGGACAGGGGTGCATGCCAGACCCCAGCACCGAAGGAGGTCAGCGCTGAGGATCTGAGTCTGAACCCAGCCCTGGAACTCAGCAAGGCCTGTGCCAAAACTTTAGAAGATTTAGAAGTAAAATAGGGCTGGGCAGAGGCCGGGGATTCAATTCCCAGTACTAAAACCCCTTACAGTAACCAGCAATAGAGTAGAACAACGGTAACCACGTGCCACAGCAAACTTATTTAAAGCCATATGAAACGCTTTTCCAGAATTTCCCATCTGACATTTGTGAAGCCCCCGCAGCGGGTGTGGCTGGACCTCAGGGTTGCAGCCAAAGCCCTTGAAGAGGCAGGGGTGCGCTGTGATGTCGCCCGTTCTCCTGCAGCCCACACAGCACGGGGAGCCAGCTCCCCAGGGACACCGGGCTTCCCCCAGGTGCCCAACACCTGGTGCAGAGCCAGGGGGTGAGGGAGGTGATACCGCAATGGCAGGGTGGCAAGCAGCCTCCCACACAGGGGGGACGGGGGCGCCCGCATCACACTCACCTCAGGGAGTGTGCGCTGGTACCAGGGCATGGAGCTGCCTCGGAAGACCCTGAAGGACTCCACCCAGGCTGAGGGCACTGACTGCCCAGCGGGCGGGGCGTCTGCACTCAGGGTCACGCTGGCGAAGAGCTGGGTGGCTGGGTGGTAGAGGGCGAGGTGCACAGTTGCGGCCCTGGAGCCACTGTCCATCCAGCCACTGGCCCTCAGAGCGGTCAGCACCGTGTGAGCCTCGAGCCTGCAGGAAGCCTGGACTCAGGGGGTCAGGAGAGGCTGTGGGGTCCCTGGCGAGCCCCGCACAGCCTGGGAGGACACTGGAAGTGAGCCTCGGCAGGGACAGGACACTCTCTGCCTCCGGGGACCCGGGAGGGCCCTGTGCCTCCTTCCTTGCTCCACTGTCCCTGTGGCAGCAGAGACCCCGGTGGGCAGACAGGGGCCAGGCACAGGGGAGGCTGCCCAGCCCGCCCCAGCCTCGGGGCCACATGCTGTCCCCTTGATGCAGCGGAAACTGCGTCTTCCTAACCCACATTTCACACCGTGGCATCCTCGTCACTGTCTCCTGTGGCCCTGGCGTCTGCATGGATGCCCTGCTGTTGTGAGCAGGGACCCTGAGGTGGGGTGTCAGACACCCCCTTTGGTGCAGTGCCCAGTGGACAGGACAGGACGGCCAGGCCCCCTGACCCAGGCCTGCCACCACATGGGCAGTGTTTGCTACTCCCTGGCGGGAGCCTCCCCCCAGCCCCTGCGGGCCACGGCCAGCACAGGACAGAAGTCCCTGCCCCTTGTGCCATCAGGACTGTGCAGCCACCGTCCTCCGGCCGAGGGGCTGGGTCTGCCGCTCTCCTGGCCCTGACGTGCTGGACACTTCTGCCATCTCACAGCACCTGTGTGTCCCGCCCAGCCTGGCTGTGATCTGTCCCTTCCCGTGCCAGCTGCACATGGCTAACCCTTGGTCCCCAGCTTGGCACTGCCCAGGCCCCCACCACACAGACCTGGTTTGGCCCAGACTGGGCTGGCGGGCGCCCCTCCTCACCCCGCAACCTCGGGGGCCACTGCGCGTCACGTTCTGGTCCTCGAAGCTTTCCGCTTTGGGGCTCCATGGAGGACGGGAGTCTTCTGGGAGTGTGGGAGACGGCCAGGGCGGCTGCGGGACCAACCGAGGGTCAGAGGACATCACCCCCTGAGCCTTGCACCCTCCAGGCCGCCCGCTGTGCAGGTCCAGGCTCTGCCTGTGGGAGGCCAGCCCTGGACGCAACCACCCCATCACGGGACTCAAGGACTGGCCAGTCTGGGGTGCCCGGCCCGCCAGAAGAAGAGTGGGGTGTCTGGCCTCCTGCTTTGCCCTGGATCCCTGGCTCTCTTAAAGGCCACACAGTGAGCTGGACACAGCCACAGCCAGGGGCAGGGCCAAGCCCAGGACAGGTGCTTGGAACGGGGAGAAAGAAAGACCCGTGGCTGCTGTGTTCCCCACCCCGGCACCCCACAACTCAAATGGCCTCCATCCTCCGGGAAGCTAAGGTGACCTGTGGGTTTCCTGCTCCACTGTCTCCCAGGCGTTATTTCAAAAGAAGGAACACAGCAGGCCTGGTGGTGCACACCTGTGATCCTAACACTGGGGAGGCTGAGGCAGGAGGATTACTGTGAGCTCAGACCCAGCCTGGGCTTTGCAATGAGTTCGGGTCCAGCCTGAATGACCCAGTGAGACCCTGCCTCAGAGAAACAGCGCGTACCTCGCATAAACTGCCAGGGGAGCCCGTCAGCTGCATAGTCACCACAGCACCTAGGAGGTAGTACTGTCCTTCCAGAGTTCCGGGCTGTGAAAAAGACGGGCTCAGCGGCGGCGGCGGGGGGGGGGGAGTGCTGTGGGGTCACCCACGCTTCTCCGAGGGGTGGACAGCTGGGGTGACCGTGCCCAGTGAACTGGAGGCCAGGAGTCCAGGCCAAGGGTGCAGCTGGCTTCCCGGGACTCAGGCCCACCTCGAGCACAGCCTGTCCTCGGGACCCGGAGTCCAGTGAGGCCCCCCCAGGCCGCCACCCGCGGTGTCATGGAGAAGCGCCGGGTCTGGGAGGTGGGGAGTGGGATTTACCCACCTTAGCTGCGGGCGCCTCGGCCGCAGAGGGGCCCCCTGCGTGCAGCCTGTCCCGCAGCGAGCTCGGCCTCTGGCTGCCCCCATCCCCGGCTCCCGGTGAAAAGCTGACCCTGTATCATCCAAGACAAAGCAAACAGCTGAGGTCAGGGACGAGGGACAACGTGAGAACCTCCCCTTGTCCAAACTTCGGACACTTTGCAAGAACGAAACCAAACCCATCTGCAGCGTGAGGCACAAGCCCGGGAATTCGCTGTGCTCCTCACTGGCCGGAGAGAAGGGGCGGGCGGAGGAGTGGGAAAAGCACTCGTTCACCCGCTTGCTCATTCAATCGACAAACGTCACCGTGCAAGGGCTGAGGCCCGAGGCACTGGGAAACAGAATTAGTCTTCGGCCTGGGGCGGGTAAGCAAATGGCAAACCCACTTCACAAGCGGTCCTGACTGCGAGCCTCAGCCTAGGGGGTGTCCGCGGCTTTGCCACGCAGGCCTGGGGGCAAAGCTGGTGCTGTGGTTTACATGTCCATGCTGCCCAAAGCCCCATGAGCTCAGGGGCAGGGGTGTGGGGAGGCATATGGGAGGATTAATCCGCTTAAGGAGCCGCAGCGGGTCTGGGCGGAAGAGGCGGTCCCTGGGGGCGGCCCGGAAGGTGCATTTTCCCCCTGGCTCCTCCCTTCTCCCCCGGGCTTCCGCTTCCTGGGCGCAGTGACCTGAGCAGCATTTCCTCCGCGCCCCTGCGCGCCGCCCTTCCTGCGCGGAGCCAGCTGTTCATGCGCGCAAAGCCTGCGCCAGGACAAACCTCTCCTCCTCGAAGTGGTGCGCGCTGGGATGTGTCCCCGCCATGAGAAAGTGACCAGACGGGGAGGGGGGGTCTGCAGAGGGTGGAGCGCCGGAGCCGCCCAGCCCAGGCTGGGAGGTACCCAGCGCTTCTCGCCCCGCGGACTCTGCGTGCACCCGGGGAACAGGAAGTGCCCCGGGGAAGTTGGCAGTACATGCTCGACGCCAGAGCATCGGTCCCCACGCAGGGACAGGACGCTGGCGGCTCCCCAGCACACGGCCCGGGTGGGGGGCAGGTCGCACAGGGCTGATTAGGGCAGCTGTTCGAGATAATTTAGAAAAAGCGTTTAAAGCCTTTATAAACATCCCTGACATTCTGGGAGGCTGAGACAAGAGGGTCACATTGCTCAGCCTGCGGCAACGTAGTGAAATCCTGTCTCCAAATAAAAATAAAAACGGGCGGGGCGTGCAGCCCAGCGTGAAGGCCCAGGGTTCCCCAGTACTGAAAAACAACCACGTCTTTACCGGCACGCCAAAAACTGGGCAGTGCAAAAGAAAAAGAAACCAAGGACAGAGAAAGGTCGTAACATACAGGATAATAGATGCAGACACCTCAGTCAATTTATATGTACTTAAATGTGGCTAGAAAATGTCCACAGCGCTGGGGAATGAATTTATCCGGCTGGCTTGACTTCCTTTTCCTGTAGAGAGCTTTTCTCCCGTGCGTTCAGGAATTTGCTCTCCTGGGTTCTGTATTTTTAGCACCTCATCTACGCGGGCTGCTGCTGGACACTGGCGTTCTTTGGTCCCTGCAGCACGGGAGGTACAGGAGGAGTGGAACCCTGCTCAGGTGTCCAGAGGGCCGGATGAGGAAACTGAGGCACCGGGAGGAGGGGGCCGCAGACAGGGGTGAGCACAGAGTAAGTGGAAATCCCTCTGCAGGGTGGGGGTGGGGGGCGACGGGAGAGAGCGAAGGAAAGGAGGCTTCGCTTTCAACAGGGAGGAGAGTAGTACCTGCTCTCTGGAGCGAGATGATTTGACAGAAAAGCTCCACAGTATGTATTTTAAAAAATATTTTAGCCACATTGGGTTTGCACAATCAATAGTGTGTGTGTGCCCTGCATGCGTGTGTCGTATGTCTGCGTGTGTGTGTGTGTGTGTGTGTACCCGCGTGTGTGCTGTTAGGGATGGGACCCAGGGCTCCACCCACAGCAGGCTGGTGCTCTAACCACTGAACCACACTCCCTGCCCACATTCATGCAGCTTCTGGGGAAAGGTTTGCCCTTCCTGCACCTGCCGCCTGCCTGCGGGGAGTGACAGGAGGGAAACAAGTCTGGAAGGACCCACGCCCAGAGGCAGCTCAGCCCTCCAGGAGAATCCCGCCTGTGCTAATTACAGCAATTACACAGATCAGGGCCCGGAGGCTGAGGCTGCCAAGCCAGGAGATAAAAATCAGCACTTTTTTTCCATGGATGAGGCTTAGGCTGCCACTGGGGTTTCATTGAATAGTTTATTTTGGTTTTGTTTGACCTGGAATTTCAAGGAGCTTTTAACTGAGTTCAGAAACACTTCAAGCACAACTCAAACAGGACGGACTCCAGAACCAGGCTGACCTTCGGTGGAAACGCAGAAATCTGCTCCGTGGGTGAAGACTCCACAGCTCAAGGCCAAAGGAGCCCAGGCCCCAGCCCCTTTTGGCCCACTTCCTCTGCAGGGCTGGGTTCAGCCCCTCTCTCTGGAACGCTACAAACCACAGCCCCTCAGGAGCTGCTGACTTTCAAGGTTAGGGACTGGGGTGCGTTAGGGGGCAATGGGAGCCCACTCTAAACACCCCATTAGGAGCCAGGACACAGGCACAGGGGTGCGTGCCTGAATCCCAGCACTCTGGGGTGCTGAGGCAGGAGAACCATACATTTGAGCTTAGCCTGGGCAATTTAGCAACTTGGTGATATTCTGCCTCCAGTGTTTAAAACGGGCTGGAGATGTAGCTCAGTGCAAAGGCTCTGGGTTCACTCCGCAGTACCACAAAACAAGACAAAGCAAAGCAAGCTACACCCCTGGCTGCCGGTCACGGCACCCAGAATTGGTGCGATTTGTGCCCTTGAGGGAAGGAGGCCCAGGGTTTCTGCAGACCCACAGTGCAGACCTGGAGCGGTTCCTGGAAGCCCATCTAAGGGTCCAGGGCTCCAGAGATCTCACAAGCATGATCTCAGCTGCCACATTTTTGATTTGAATATCAAGACATGTGGATTCCCAGGAGAAACATGTCACATCATGGTGACTATGAAATGTGAGATATCATCATCATCACCACCATCACCACCACCATCACCATTACCACCACCACCACGATCACCAGCACCATCATCACCACCATCATCACCACCACGATCACCAGCACCATCATCACCACCATCACCATCATCACCACCATCACCATCATCACCACCATCATCACCACCATCACCATCATCACCATCACCACCACCACCACCACCAGCACCACCACCATCACCACCACCACCATCACCACCACCACCACCACCACCATCACCATCACCACCACCATCAGCTATCCAGCTGGCTTTGGGGCTGTGGTTTGCATTCCCAGGCAGCATGGCCCAAATTGTCTTTGTTTTGCCCACAGCGCCACCTGCTGGTGAAATCTGTGCAGCTGCCGGGGCAGAAGCCTCCAGAGATAATAGGCTTTAAGATATTCTTTGGAGAAAGACAGTAAAACCCTGAGACACAGAATTATTTCACCTTTTGTCACTGAAAACATAGTGAATAACTGACGTCAGTTCCTACCGTGAGCTTCAGAGCTCAAAGCCGAGCTTCCCTGAAAGAATTATCGGGCTGTTTCCACAGGTGAAATAAAAGTCTGACCGTGGGTTTGATATGACTTTTGGTCAGCCGCGGTGGTGCACGCCTGTAATCCCAGCACTGCGGAGGCTGAGGCAAGAAGAGCCTTTTGAATTCAAGGCCAGCCTGGACTACATAATGGGACCTTATCTCAAAAATCCCAAAAAACCAAAACCAAATCCAACTGCTCCCCCAAACTCAATGATAAGAAAGGATCGGGATTTCACAGACACTGTGATGCAGGAAGCGCCCTGCCTGCCTCCACCCGGGGGACGCGGGGCCTTCCTGCTTTGTGTTTTTTGGCTCCACGTCCACCTGTGATGAAGCGCTACTGCTTTAAAGCAGGGAGAAATGAAGGAGTGCCTGTGAGGTGGCAGGATTCGGGGGGAGCAGGGTGGGCGTGGATTCTGGGGTCTGCTGTGAACCCTGGCCATGGCCTCTGGGGGAAGAACGCTGATGTCTCCCGCAGAAAGGGACCCAGGAGGCACCCGCTGCTGTGGTCTGGGTCCTCAGGTGCCCCGGATATCTTTGTTTCACCCAAAGCAAGATGCTAGGAACATGCCGAAGCCTGTGAATAGACTGTTTGTGTCTGTGTGTCTGTGCGTGTCTGTGTGTCTGTGTGTGTGTATGGTAGGGGGATTGAACCCAAGGGATTTGCGTTCAGCTACGTCACCACTCCTTTTTACATTTCATTTTTATTTTGAGACAGGGTCTCAGTCCAAGACTTGCAGCCTGAACTCAAACTTGTAACCCTCCTGCCTCAGCCTCTGGGAGTGCTGGGGGAACAGGTGTGCGTCACCACGCCTGGCCGAAGCCTCCTGCTAACACTGGGGAAATAGCAGCTGCTGAGTCACCATGGCAACCGTTTCCAGATTTCACATGTGGGATGCGGCAAAGACCCTCCTCTGGGCCTCCTCAGCCCTGGGTGAGGAGGCAACCCAGGAGGGGACTAACGGGTCGGGGGTCCCCTGCTGAGATGGACAGGACCCAGCAAGGTCACCAAGGGAAGGCCACCCGGGCCCCTGCTTCCCTTGGGGTCGTCTTGGCCAGGAAGAGGGGAGGGTTCACAGTCCTAGAGGCCCCAGGTCTCCTACCTCCCCAGTTCCTTCCGGAGAGCCCTGCTGAGCGAGTGTGCGTCCCCAGGGAAGGTCACACAGGTCAGCCACAGGAGCAGCAGCAGCGACAGGACATGCACGGCGATGTCCCTGGGAAGAGATGGCGACCTCGGCATCCTGCAGGACGCAGCGGAACGCTTCTGAGGGACCGGACTTCCACCCCCGAGGGATCTCCATACGAGGTACGAGGGACCCCGAGGCTCCTCCCCCCTCCTCCTTTCTGCACTTCGACGCCTTGTCCTCCTGTCTCCCACCATTTCCGAAAAAGACAGGTCTCCCTCTGTCCAGCTCTTTGCCACGAAAAGCTCTCGCACACAGTTTGAGCATCTGTTTCCGGGCTCTCTGCTCTGCCCATTGATCTCCGAGGTCCACGCGGCCCTCGGATGGCACACGCGTTCTGCGTGCCTTGGTTTCCTTGGCTTCCCGTCACCTCGGAGGGCGACGGTCAGGTCTCCGACGCTGCTCCTTTTCGGCTGCTCTGGGCCTCTGTTCTCCACAAACCTTTTCAAGTCGGTTTGTCAGCAGCTGTTTGCAGGGTTTTGGCTGTGACCACTGTGCATCTCTCCTCTGACTCACATCTTCTTCAGCTTCTCTCACTAGCGTGGCGCAGGCCCAGCACACAGATTCTGCCTGGTTCTGTAGATTCCCATCTAACTACTTCATTTCTTGGGTGCCATGGTAAATGGTATTTTAAAACTTCGATTACTTATTGCTGGCATAAGGAACAGAGTTTATACTGACTTGGAACCCGTAAAAATGCTAAATTCACTTAACTTTCTTTTCTTTTCTTTTTTCTTTTCTTTTCTTTTCGTGAGTACTGGGAATCGAACTCAGGACCTCATACTTGCCAGGCAGATGCTGTGCCGCTGAGCTACATCCCCGGCCACTGAGCAGTTTTTACAGGCTTTTGTACATTATTTGGAATTTACTGTGTGGACGTGTCATCTGTCACCAGATGGTCCTATTTCTCCCTTTCAAATCTGTGTTCCTCATATTTCTTTTTCTTTTTAATTAGTACCGGGAATCGAACTCACGACCGCGTGCTTGCAAGGCAGGCGCTTATGCCACTGAGCTAAATCCCCAGCCATATTTCTTTTTCTTGCTGACCCCACTGGCCGGGGCGTCCCCTGCTAGGAGCGCTCACGGCTTCGTTTCTGTGCTGATCGCAAACGTGCTGGGTGTGCGGGTTTCCAGGAACCCCACAGTTAGCGCGGGAGCTCAGTCCTCGAGGTCTCGTTTGCTGACTTGGGAAGTTTCCTGTTCCGTGCACAGATGTTCCATTCCGCCAATCGTGCTGTGCAGTCCTTGGGCTAATCCTGTGGATTTCCTCGCTGACAACTGCTCTGGACGCCCGGCTCTCCCCACCTGGCTGTAACCTCCCTTCTCCCCCTTCGGCCGCTCTGCTCCGCTGGTGAGCAGGTTGCTCTGTCTGCCGCGGAGGATCTCGGTCTTGCGTCCTTGTGCCATTTAATGTTTTCACTGGAAACGAGAAGTCCCGGCCGCAGCACGAACTGTCCTCGCCGTTCTCTAAGATGAAGCCCACGGGTCTCCTCCTCCCGGGCGGGCAGTGGACGGAACCGCGCTGCCTGTTCCAGTTTCTTTCCCTGCATCTCACAGGCTGGGAATGTGGGGTGATGTGTGGGAGAAGAGCCCCCCATGCCCCCCCGCACCCCCACGGCGGCCAGCAGCTCCCCCACCCCACCTCAGGGCCACGTGCGTGCGGTGCTCTCTGCGCGTCCTCTCCCTGGCGGCCCTCAGCTGGGCTCTGCGCGGTGGCCGTGCCCGGCGCAGGTGTCGCTCTCGCTGCCGGGCGGCCAGGACCTGCAGGACAACAAGACAACGCGCCTTGAATTCGAGGCTCCTGTTACGCCCGGCTTGCGGCTGGTAAGGTGTTCAGGACCAGGGTTGTTGGGGACGGACCGGCCAGGGCAGCGTGTCACAGGCAAGCGCTCTGGCAGGAAGCGAGGCTACCAGGGGCCAGGGCGAAGCTGGTAAAGGAGCCCCGTGGTTATCTTTGGCATCTGCGTGGGTTTTCTCACGGAGACCTTGAAAGTCTGGGAAGCCACTTTAAAGTACGGTAAGGACTTAGTGAAAAATGATCCTCCCACATTTTTAGGCATTATTGTGATCAGGCTTGGTGTTCACATGTCTATAATCTGGGAGGCTGAGGCAGGAGCATCACAAGTTGAAGTCCAGCCTGGGACAACTTAGTGACTTCGCAAGATCCCGTCTCGAAATAAAATAAAAAAGGGCTGAGGACATAGCTCGGTGCAAAGGACCTGCGTGCGAACCAGCGTTGCCGAAGAAAGCAAACAGCTGCACACAGCATCTGTTTATCTTCAGGGCCTAACAGTAGTCAAACAAGCCCATCAAAAAATGTAAATTCATTCATTTCCTGTCTGCTCATTCAACACAGGTTTGGGGCGCAGCCTGGGGACATCTGAGAGGTCAGAGGCCAGGAGGTTAGGAAGGAAGGGAGGAGAAAGCAAAGCAGGAGGAGGGGCGGAATCGGTGAACTCTGGGAGTCCCCCACAAACAGCCTAAATTTCTCCGAGTCACAGCCAGGAGCTCTGTCTCTTACTTGCATCAAAATTTTAAAAATGAGCCTTTTTTCCTTTTTTAAGTTTGGAGGCTGTGATTTCACCTGGGGTGGGGAGAAGGCGAGGAGGTTGATCTTGTGCCTTGTCTTTTACCCTGAATGTGCCAGGCACGTGGCAGGGAGCGTGTGCCCGGGTCTCCAATGCAGCTGGCCCACACGCCCAGCTTCGAGGGACACAGGACACCCCCCGTGGGGCTCTCCCCACCCCGGCATCCCGCTCACCTGCTCGAGCCCTGCCGTGTGGTCTGCAGTGCAGGGGCCCGGAGAGGCCAGGATGCGAGGTCCCGGTCCCGGTCCCAGGTGCTCTTCCTGCCCCGAGCCCAGGTGCCTGGTGGCTTCCTGTAAAGACTCAGCAAAGCACTGGCCATCGTCTCTCCTCGCCCAAGCGAAGCACAGTGCAGCACAGCAGATCTGGGGGAGAGCAGACGCCAGGCCACGGGTGACCCTTCCTCGCGGGCCGCCTGCCTGTCCTGTTGCCTCGGTCTCCCCCTCGCAGCCCAGTACCGACAGCGGGCCGCTTCCCCGTGGCCTGGCCACTCATCAGACTCCCACGCTCGGGGCTTGGTCCCTCAGCTGACCACCAGCGTTGAAAGGAGGCTGCTCCTGTACCCCTGGCCCGTCCTCCCCACTGAGCCCAGGGCCTGTCCACTGAGCTCCACCTTCGGCCCTTTTTGGCATTTTTAATTTTGAGACAGAGTCTTCCTGTGTTTCTGAATTGCCCAGGCTGCACTGGATCTTGAGATCCTCTTGCCTCAGCCTCCCAGAGTGCCAGGACCACAGGTGTGCACCACTGCACTGGCTTTGAGGCTTTTCCTGAGGGAAACTCCAGGCACACGGGAAGACCAGCACGGGCCTGGCCCTGACTTTTCTCAGCACATCTCCCACCGAACTGTAAAGTCAGACAGTGGCAAGCCAAGGTGTCCCCGCTGCTCTGCCCAGGGGCCGGTTCTCACCAGCAGCGGCTGGGTGACGAAGGCGCAGAAGACCACGGAGAGTGACAGCAGCAGTGGCCACCGCGCACTCTGTGCTGGGAGGAACCTGTGAGGAGGATGGGGAAGGCCGTGTGGGCCGAAGCTGGCCCTCAGCGTGGCTCCCGGGCCCCCATCATCTCGGGGAGACCCTGGCGGAAGTGGGCTGTGCACAGAGGTGGAGAGGGAGGCCTGACGGTAACCATGGTGATGATAGAGGCAGGGCCGGAAGCCAGTGTCAGGGACACTTGGAGTGTGGGGGCCCATGGGCGGCAGAGCAGCAGGACTGGGCGTGAGGGGGGCTTCCTCTGCTGCCCGAGCCCGGTGGCCCCACTCTCGGGGCAGCCCTGTTTACAGATGGCCGGCGGAGGCACTGGGCACCTGCAGCTGGCAGCAGAGCCCTGGAGATGCTGCATCTCCCCATGGCCTGGTGACAGCTGGGTCTCCGAGCCCCACGTCACAGGGCTGTGCTCCTGGGGCCTTGCCTCCTGTGGTCCCTCCTTGGTACCCGGGACTCGTCCAGGCTGGTGGTGGACGCGGACCCTTCAGGGTTGGCCCAAGGTGCCGTTACTCCAGGAGGCAGCGGCGATGAAAGAGAAAACACTGACGGTAACATCAGCGCTTGAGAAGGAAACCCGGAAACCACTGCCACGCACCTGTAGCCCAGGAAGCCGGTCCCCAGTGCGCTGGCCAGGGATACCAGGCCGCAGACGGTCCAGGCTGCTGCACTTGGCCACAGTGGACAGGTCCTGGGTCCCTGGGCTGCGAGTCCCTCTCGGCTGTGGCTGGGGCCTGTGGGACAACAGGATGGATGTGGGTGTTAAATCCGTGCCTCCTGTGTGAGGTCGGGACTCTGACCTGGTGGTCGGGTTTGGGAGGAGCCCGGAGCATTTGGTGACATCCTGCCCAGCGCCAGCTCTGCCCCTGCCCCCACCCTGCCACAGTGCTGGCCCCGCAGAGCTTGCCCCGCACACAGCAGTGTCACCTGGGGAAGCCGGGGGTCTGCAGCGGCTCTGGCTCCCCACCCTGCCAGCCTCCTGCTCCAGGGCTGTGTCGCTGCCAGGGTCCACAGCTGCTGCGGGCTGCTGGAAGGACAAGGTCAGGCCGGGGTCAGTGGCCACATGGTCATCTGTGCCCTTTATGGCCTCCTGAGGGACGGTAGTGGCGGGGTAGGGACTGAGGAGGGAAGATGCCTGTCAGACCCGGAGCCAACCTGCAGGCTGTGGGCTTTGCGCACGGGGACGAGGCTGATGGCCGGGCAGGGGCTGCTCAGCCAGGGCACGAAGGGGACTCAGCCAGGAGCAACGGCTGCATGGGGGCCCAAGGTGGAGGCCGGGGCAGCCCAGGGCTGGGGACATAGGGCACTCCGAGGAGGAGCCAGAGAGAAAGCCCAGGGATCTGGGTGC
>PVJX010000217.1:273907-324193 GCA_004027295.1 Dolichotis patagonum
GGGCCCCCCCCCCCCCCCCCGCCGCCATGGCTCACATCCTCGGAAACAGGCCTTGGCTCTGAAGGTCAGGCAGGACCCACAGCGGGCCTGGCCTGGGTCCTTTCCTCACCCGCCCACCTGCAAACGACCCGGGCTACCGGACAGGACAGGGATCCAGCAGCCAGCGTTTCATGCTAAAGAGCGGCTGCTGCCCGAGTTACCAGTTACCTTGGAGGGCGTCTGGACGGCTGGCACCCTTCCCTGGGGATTAGGGCCTGATTAGAAAACAAGAAAGAAAAAAGAAAGCCGGGTGTGGTGACGCACATCTGTGATCTGGGGGAGGCTGAGGCAGGAGGACCATCTCGAGTTTGAGGCCAGCCTGGGCTGCATAGCAAGACTGGCTCAAAAAAAAAAAAAAAAAAAAGAGAAGGAAAGACAAATGTATGCTACCCAAATAGGGACCTTCTTAGGGTGACCAGCAAACCCTGCTGACCCTGCAGGGAGACCATCCAAGAGCCACCACAGGACCTCTGATAGGGCCCCCAGGTGTGGTCATGGAGGACCCCCCTTCCACACATGGCTGCCCTGGGAAACACAGCAGGGTGAGTAAAGCATTTCTCCAAAAAGTACAAACAGCCTTAAGCAAAAGCAGCGCTAAACACAACTGTGTAAAGCTTTTAACAAACAGCTACACCAGCCAGGAGAGGCGCTTGCTCGCCATCGGGCCCTGGTTGTTCAAGTCCCAGGGGCCAGCACAGACCCAGCACCCAGGTAACAGGTTTCACAGGCCGGAGAGACCGAGGCAGAGGGACCGGGAGCCTCTGGAAAATAAGGATGCAGATGCACAGTGCGCAGGGTGGATGCGGCTGTGTGCCGCGCACATGCACTGCTAGGAAGAGAGAGAGAGGAGGAGGAGGGGTGAGCGCGAGGGTCCTGGAGGACAGGGACCCTAGACTGCCGGGCAGCTTCCGTCCTTCGATACCTTACCCCGAGGCGCCTCTGTGTGCGTCCCCATCCCGGGACCCAGTGGCTTGGCGGGGTGTCCCTCGGCTCCCTGCAGAATGGGGGTGCTGGTTAGAGGGGCGCTGGAGGAGCTGCCCGCAGCCCGGGGCCGAGCAGAAGGGTCACCATCGGACCTTGCTGTGTCTGAAGAGCAGCGACAGGAGCTGGGCTGTGGAGGAGGCCACAAGGGCACACAGCAGCCCCAGGCCGAGCGCTGCGAGGGTGATGTCCGCGGGGCCGACGTCCAGCGGGAGCTGCAACAGAGCCATGGGCGGCGGCGTCACCATGAGGACCCCTTTCCGGCTCCGGTACTCTCACTCGCATGCACTAAGTGTGTAACCGAGGCCCCTTCCGCCTGCCAGCCTGAAGGAGCCAAGGGAAACCGCTCGGTTTGCTCCTGGCAAACGCTCACGGCCCCAGCGAATGCTGTCCGGAGCCCGCTTTTCAGAAAGTGCAGCTGGGCTGATCCTTGCTATGATCTGAGGAGAAGTGCCCAGGTCTTTCCTGTGCCACCTGGCAGAGGGGAGGGGACAGGGCCTCAGACCCCACGGCTGTGTGCAGAGCACCACAGCTTTCCGGACTGCGGGCTCTGAGATTTCCCCTGGGGAGCTCGGTTCCCTGTCTGCCCCTTTATCGCATTTCTTTATCATCTTTTTATAAACTCTGCCAACATGATATTCTTTTAAAAAAAAGTTCTGAGCAGGGTGCAGTGATGCACACCTATAATTCCAGCACCCTGGGAGGCTAAGGCAGGAGGATTGCAAATTCAAGTCCAGCAATTTAGGGAGACCTTGTCTCAAAATATAAAATAGAAAGTGGAGACTGTGGACTCAATCCCTAGTGCTGCAAAAAAACAAAAACAAAACAAAAACCCACAAATCTACAATGCACCCATGCCCCGCCCTTCTGACACCTGGTACCCCGCACAGAGCTGTGTGTCCTGCTGTCCTTTGGATGGACCGAATCACTGAGCTCGCCATCTGAGACAGACCTGTCACCACACTCTCCGGCCACACAGGGACCCTCGATCCCAGGGGAGGCCACGGTTTACCTGAGAAGCCAGTCTGCTCCCTGTGCCCCAATGTCGCCCGAGGGGCACAGGGACCTGGCTGACTGCACCCTGCCCGCAGCTCTCACTGCTTCCGGTGGCTTCAGCCCTTCTCTGGGCACTGCACTGCGGCCCTGGGGCCGGGAAGGCACCGAGTGTGGGGAGGAACCCACCTGGCCGTGTCCTCCCGCAGTGGCCAGGGCGGTGAGGCCCGTGTGGGTGCACAGCAGGCAGAAGCACACAGCCAGGCGCTGCGTGCGCGGGGGGCCACGGGAGCCAGGCGGGCTGCACAGCGACAGCCAGGTGTGGCCTTTCTCCAGGGACTCCGTGAACCTGGCGCAGAAGAGCTGGGACGGAAGCGGGCAGCGGGCAGTCCCTGAGGTCAGGCACTCAGGCGGGCAAATGGGTCCTAAGCTGGGACCCCTCGCCACTGGGCTTCTGTCCTGGCTGGCCAGTCAGGTGACACACGGCCAGCAGGAGAGGTGGATGCCCCACAAGGCCCCTCACTGGCTCCTACCCCCACCCCTCGGCTCCTTGCTGTGTGTGATCCCCCACCCAACGCCCCTTCCTGGGGAGCAAACCAGAGCTTTCACACAGAGGTCCGTCCAGCCCTTGTCCTTTCCTCCTCTGAGACAGTCTTGCAAAGTCTATGTCACTGGGTTGCCCAGGCTGGACACAAGCTCCTGCCTCAGCCTCTCAGAGGTGTCGCGGACATGCAGTATCCCACAGTCCGAGACTTCCTCTTCTGGGAGCGCCTGTCCTCCTCGCCCTTGAGCTCCTGAGATTCCTCGCCCCACTGTCCTCGGCATCCAGCTGGCAGCACAGTGCACTCTGCACGGCCCTGTGTGCACCATGAGCTAGCCGCCCCGCCGCCTTGGCCCCACAGCCCGGCCCGGGCTCCAGGCAGCAGGTCCTTTGCTTCCCCTAGGACTGCACTGAATTCTGAAAGTCCCGGTGCAGCTCAGGAATGGTGGGTGCAGCACGTTGTTCTAGAAAACACTGAGGTGCTGGAATGCAGGCAAAGGGAGAAGCGAGCGCCGGCGAACCAGCTGCATGGGAGGAGAATGCGGGATGACAGCCGGTTCCTGGGCACAGTCACATGGCTCACAGGTGACGGAGCAGCGAAGTGCAGGTTTCTCCCCAGAACAGCTGGCGGGGCCTCCCCACCATCACGGGTGAGTGGGCTCTTATGTGGCCATGATGGCACAGGGACAGTCCCAGGCAAAATGGGCCTGTGGCTTTGGGTACTAAGGAACCCTAAAAGGGGCAATCAGAACATACAGGGTGTGCTTAAATGTTTAAAACATTTATTACAGTGAAAAAAAATACATTGCCACCAATTCCCTCAAAATCCTACCTCTTGCTTCCAACACTCATCCCATCGGGCTGGCTGCCTTCTGCAGCAGCTCTGACGTCCTCTTTGCTGAGGGTCTTTGTGAGGCGGGGTCACAGCACAGCGACTGTTGCATTTCAAGCACCGCCCAGTAGAAACACACGACCGTGGGTCCTCACCCACTTTATTACTGGAGCTGTCACCGTGTGACTTCCGGTTCTCTCCAAAATCAAACTGACCACGAAAAGCAAATGTTTGGAATCGATCCAGAACATCGAGGCAGCCAGGACAGTGCAACTAGAGACCCTCAGGAAAGAGGACTCCAGAGCTGCTGCAGGAAGCGGCAAGAACCTTGGGATCAGTGCGCTCGAGCAAGGGGAGCCTGAGGAGCGCCCATGGCCGTGGTCTTGTTCTGTAATACGTGTTTTAAAATTTAAGCTCTCACCCTAGTTTCCGATCACACCTTGCACATGCTGGGGCCGACCAGAGACGCGTGCTCCTCTGGGGCCCCGTTTCTCATTAAGTTAGCGGTGTCGCTCCTGGACACGCCAGCCGAGGCCCTGGCACTTCCCATCACCTGGCAGTGGGATGCGACATAGGATAGTCGTGACCTAAGTCGGTTAGAATCCGCACAAGACGCTGAAAAGCCTTTAAACGGGAGCTTCCGAGGCCCTGAGCGCTACTTATTCCCAAAACGTCACTACTGTCATCACAGAAGCGGGAGATGCGCTGCCGCGAAGGTAATGAATGCGAACAGCATGGCCACACGATGCACACATCACGGCGCACGCGGGCACCTTGATGGCCAACCAGGAAGAGAACGAAGTCTGCCCTGGTGCTGCGAGCCTGAAATCCCAGCACCTGGGAAGCTGAGGCAGGAGGATCACAAGTGCAAGCCCAGTCTCGGCAAGTTAGTAATTTTGAGAGACTTTGTCTCAAAATAAAAACAGTAACAAGGGCTGGGGACGGAGCTCTGTGCAGAAGCCCTGGGGTCAGTGCTGGGGAAAAGAAAGAAACGACCAGGAGCCCTGGGTTTTAGAAAGGTGTGAAGGCCCAGCTGAAGTCATGGGGCGCGGGGCACGGGCACCCACCTTCCTGAAGCCGAGGCCTTGGCGCAGACAGGGCAGCTCCCGCTCCACGCGGCCGTCCCCCCGGCCCGCCGCCAGCCAGCACCGCGCGGGGAAGACCCAGGCCTGGCCGGAGCGCAGCTCCTTCACCATCACGCGGCTCAGGAGCCAGCTGGGGGCCGGCCCGCTGCTGTCGTGCCATAGGCGGAGCCTCCGGAGCGGGCCCAGCTGGGCAGGGGCGCTGGGGACACCAAGAGCACTGCGTCGGGCAGGCAGGTATGGCACGGAGCGGGTGGCACGTCGCCGACCCCCGCAGAGCGTGCTGGGCTTCGGCACCCACAGCGGCCCACGGCCCCCACGTGTTCCATAGAAACTTCTGGAAGTGACCAGCCACGCGTTTCCGGGGCAGGACAAGGCCGTTTCTGCGTGCTGTTGGGTATTGACTTTGTAGGGGCCCAGCTGTGTGTGCTCGGGACACAGGCCTGGAGCATGGCACCGTTTAACTCGGCCTAAACAGTACCAGGTCATTGGACTGTCTATAACTTGGTGGTCTCACGGCCAAGTTACTGCTTTAGGGTTTGTGATAATCACCCCAATCCCAACTGGCCTCTTTCCCGAGGCATGTGGTTGGAATATTCTGGAATACCTCAGGATAAAGGTGTGTCTGGAATTCCTTTCAAACAGGGTTCTCTCTGGACAGCAGAGTTCTCTGGTTTCTGAAAGTCCATTCTCGCCACATAAGACGATGAAAACCTCAAAACACAGATGGGGTGAAAGGTCATGGGGTGAGAGGTCAGGCAGTCGCCTCACACAGGGTCCCTTGTACTCTGGGCCGAGTTTCCCACACTCCCTTTTCCCCTCTGTCCACAGACCCCATGGGCTACCCCCTGTGGAGCTGAGGGGACTGGTGCCCCCACATGGCCTTTCCGGGGACCCCAGGAGGCTGGAAGTGGGGCCCGGCTGGGACGGCTGGTTCTTCACACATCTGACCTAGACATGACCCCCGGGCCATGTGCCCATCTCAGGAGGGCAGCTCAAGGGCAGGGCAGTTTTCCTGGCCCTGTGGCCCGGGGGGGGGCCCATGGGGTGCACCTCGGGGACACAGTCCCTGTGTTGTCTGGTTCAGTCTCCTGCTTCCCTGAAGACAGCCGCGTCTTGTTCTGAAACCCTCTCCCGCCCCAAGACACCACCCACATTACTCCGAGTGAGCTGTATGTCCTGTTCCCCACGGCTGTGTTTAGCTCGCTGGAGTTGGGTTTGTCTGAGTGAAGGAAGAGAGAACGGGCTTTTCCCACAGGCATCACCCTAGCACGCTCTACTCAATGTCCGCTCTTCCTCGCTGGTCTGTGAGGTCCTGATGGTTCTGAGGTCCCTAACCTGTCCCCCAAATCTGCTGGCCTGGCTCTGGACAGGGCCACAGTATCTCAGCTACGTTGGCTTCGCCTCTCGCCTGGATCAGAGCTGGGATTCTAACCTCTCTACGTGCCGGCTTCCCTCTGTGAAGTGGGCGTATGAATAAGACTTAATTCACATGACTATTGCAAAAGTTGTAGAATAATCCGAGAGAAAGGCTGTGCAGAAATACAGGCCAGAATCTATAAATGTGTACTGACATTTCAGCAACGTTTCTCATCTTTTAAAATTTTTTTGGTACCAGGTATTGAACCTAAGACCTGCCCACTGAGCTACATCTCTGGCCCTAAAAAAAATGTTTTTATGTTTTTTGAGGCAGAATCTTGCTAAGTTGCCCAGACTGGGTCCGAACTTTCAATCCTCCTGCCTCAGCCTCCCAGAGTGCTGGGAGACCCGAATCAGTCCCGTACCGCCTGCCGTGGAGGTCCGGGTCCCACTGGATGAGCTTACTGCTAGGCCCCGCCAGTCTGCCTGTGCTGATGAAATCTTGTCTCAGGTTACTTGTTAGAGGGGGGACCCCAGGAGGCTGGTGACCTTGGCGACTGTTCTAGCAGGTTTCCTGGATGCTCTGGGTGGCTGTAATTACACCCTGAGGTCCTCCTGCAGACCAGTACATCCTCTACCCTCCCTTCCCTGATGGATGATCTAGTTTTGTTTTGCTTTCCTGTCCTCCAGGAGCTTTCTAGGACAGCGGCCACAGGCATGGTGACACTGCTAGTGACACCCTAGGGACCAGCTGTGTTCCTGTGAAATATGAAGGTATGGACATCAAGGGGGGTCACAGTCGAGACCACAGGGGCTGTGACACTGCCTCGTGTGCCCAGTGACCCCGAGGACCCTGGCTGGCCACCGCCTACTGGATTCTGTCCCGGGTCCCTACCTAACTCTCTGCCACCCGGGCCCTCTCCATGCCGCCCTTCAGGGAACGGAGCTGCCCCTGGTCAGGGAGAGCTCTGGGCGGCTCTGCTGCCAGTCTCAGCCCTGTACCTCCCACCACAGCCCTGCGGTTGCTCTCCAGGGGGACAGTGGGAAGAGGGAGGGACAGAGCTGGTGACAGGCAAGGGTCCTGCATGTGCAGGAGAGGGCGGCCCGGTCTCAGCCAGGAATACGATGGCCCTGCAGGTGACAGGGACCACACCACCAGCTGGACGGCTGCATCATCACATGGTCACTTCCTGTGTCCCTTGGCCACCCACGTCCCCAGGAGCCCTGCTCACCCTGGAGGTGAACCGCACTGGCGCCCAGAAGCCGGTGTCCACGACAACCGCATAGAGCAGGTGTCCAGGCGGCGTGACCTCCTGCAGGACGATGCAGCCAGCTTTGCTTCCTGCGCGCCGATCCACAAGCCTGCCTTTCACTGCTGCGAGTCCGCAGAGGACCGTGAGGACCGCCACACACACACCGGGAAGCAGGTTTCGTGAGTGACTGGAGAAAGGGAGACAAACCACAAGGCTCATGCAACGGACACCTAGGGGACAACACTGTCCCCAGACGGCGCGACAGCCACCTGCCTTCAGGGAGCCCTTTCCTTTCCATTCTCTTCCTTTCCCTTTCTGTCCTTTCCTCTCTCTCTCCTCTCTTGTGGTACGGGAAATTGAACATGGGCCTTTACACCAAACAACCTCCTCAGGCCTTTTTTAGTTTTCTGCTTTGAAACAGGGTCACCCTGAGCCTCTAACTTGCCTGGGCTGGGCTCAAACATGCGATCCTCCTGCCTCAGCCTCTCAGAGTGCGCCATGGTGCCCAGGGTAGAGATACGTTTCCAAGTTTGGGCCACAGGCTGAGTAGGCAGCAGGGGCTTCTGGAGGCACCACTACCCACGGTCAGTGACCAGCACCCCATGGCCTGGACCTAGAATCGAGGGGCCTGTCATGCATCAGCCTGACAGAGAATTGGTGACATGACACATGCAGGGTGCTCCAGACCCGCAGGGGCAGTGACGCCCTTCCCAAGCAGAGCCAGCTGGGGGCCGACGGTTGGCAGGGTTCATCCCACCTGCCCCAGAGGAGGCCCCGGGCCCGTGCTGCCCTGAGTCCCCTGCACTCCAGCTCTGCTCCACTCCCGCCTGCGTGGCCCTGGCGCTGTTACTGCCTCGTTGTTTATCCCTGCAGCCCTGACCCTTGGTGGCCGGAGTGTCCTGGGGCCGGTGTCTCCTGAGTCTGTCATCAAATCAGACCCATCACGTAGACACCACCAAGGCTGGGTGGGGACACCTAAGGCAGAAAAACTAATGCTCGATGCCCTGGGAGCACGGACCTGACCAGTGAGTCACAGGGCAAATGCTGCCTAAACCTGTGGCCCAGCAGGAGCAGGACGGAAGGACAGGGAGGGCCCCGATACCCGAGGTGGCCCTTGACTCACCCCCATTTCACACTCTGAGCGCTGTCCTGCCACATAGCACAGTGGCTACAAAAACAGGGTGCGTTTAAAGTCTGTTATTTAAAAGGGATACTTCTACTGGACATGGTGGTGCGTGCCTGGAATCCCAGCACCCGGGAGGCTGAGGCAGGAGGATGGTTACAAATTGAAGACCAGCCTGGGCTACAAAGTGAGCTTAAGGCCAGCCTGAAATGCATAGCGAGACTCTGTCTCAAAAAGACAAAATAAATAAATAAAATAGGATACTTCTGAAAGACAAGGAGGGAAGTGTCAGGCAGGCTGGGTGGCATCACTGTGTGTGCAGACCCGGGCGATGACAAGTGACCAGATTCACACTGGACTAAAGCTAGGATTAACAGAAGTATGCTGATTTTCTCCTGCTTATGAATCTCATGCTGGTGAGTGGAAATCTGACTGACAGCTGAGTGTAATACTCACGGACAATGATCTCCTTACGGTCACACTTAGCGGCTACAGAAAACGTGGTGTTTACACACCATGGAGTACTACTCAGCTATGAAGAAGGCCACGCTGAGTCCATGACGCTGAGGGGAACACGCCAGATACACAGGTTTCAATGGTACATGGTTTTTCCTACCTGAGGACCCTCCAGTGCAATGACTAACAGAGCAAAGCCAAAGGCAGATAGGAAGGGACAGGACAGGAAGAGCTTCTGCCAATGGGAAGGGACCAGGAGACGGCAGACGGGGAGGGGAGGAAGGAAGGGCGCTGGAAAGATGGAGATGAATACACATCACGGAAGGCAAACATGTACTCGCAAAGTAAAAATAAAACGGATCAAAGCGGGGGCCCCGACATGGAGTCTTTCCTTGGTCGCGTGCTGGACTCTCAGCGGGCAGCCGCACTGACAAGGGACTCACTCCTGCCACTGGGAGACGTCGCCGGCTTCGAAGCTGGTGTTCAGCGGCCTCCGCAGGATAGAGAAGGGCGCGAGGCGATCGTAGCTGGGAGGGATGGGGTGGCATCGTCAGAGGCGGCCCCAGTGACGAAAGGGAGGTGAATTCCAACCCGGAGCCCCAGCCTCGGAGGGGTCGAGTGTCCACCCAGGACCCACTGGGGGGCTGCCTTGGTGGTCACTCTTCCAACATGTGGGGACCGGGGTGCGGCTGTGTCCCAGGGCCCAGATGTCACAGGGCACCCTAAGGCCCAGCAGCCCCTCGGGGTGGGGCCAGCTCCTGCCAGACATGCTCAGCGCAGCCTCGGGGGGGCACACTGCTGCCCTAGCCTACTTCCTGCTCCAAGGACAAAGCCCTGCAGCTGGTGACCGCGACCACCGCCATCAACACGGCCTGGAGGGAGGTAAACCCATCATGCTCCCTGCATGTTTACGTCCTCCCCGGTCTCGGACCCGGGAGACTCCCAGGCAGATGGCTTGGGTCTGAGCAAAGACGAGTCCTGCCCCAGAGCTCATGTGCGAGCCTGGACCTGGGGTGGGGTGCGGGTTCCCCCCGAAAGAGGCGGGGTGACGGTGACCCGTGACTGCCCGTGTTTCTAGGCTCCAGTCCCTGCTGACCCTTGCCGTCCCTCTCTCCCCCGGCCTGCACCTGCAGTTCACTCTGTCCAGAGAGGTCCCTGCCCGCGGGGGGCGTCCCGACAGCCACTCTCCGCGATCCCAAAACAGGCACCGGAGCCCCTGGAAACGGAGGGTGTAGTTCACCGCCCCCGCGAAGTGCCTGTTTGGGGGTCTTCTGTCATAGTCGGCGTCTAGTAGGGACAGATAGCCCACGTCGGCACCTGGAGGAGGAAAGATAAAACGGGGGCACGGGAGGTTTGCGAGAGGCAGCTCCACTGGGGACCAATGCTCAGCACAGCCCAGGGAGAGGGGCGCAGGGCCACACGCATGAGGGGTCCTTGTGACCTGGGTGACAAGGGCTGCACTTGGCGAGGGGCCAGGAATCTCACAAGTGTCTGTGGGAAGCAGTTTGTTCACGTGGACGCCCGGGTCACCAAGAAAGAAAACCCAGCTCAAGAAGGCGGCCGGGCCACCAACCTGACCCCGCAGTGGCTGGGGCGTAAACGCGCAGGCTCCTCGAGTCCCAGGAGTGGGTCTGGCGCACCAGGAAGTCCGAGGGGCTGGGCCTCCTGGAGAAGCTGGGGGACAGAGAGCAGCGGTGGTCTCGCCTTTGCCTCTCTCCCGTCTCGAGCGCTTGAGTCACACAATGCGTATCCTCCTCACTGCAGAGGGCAGCGTGGGCCCAACATGTCCCAGCCACACGTCGTGGCACCCACTTGTCATCCCAGCACTCAGGAGGCTGAGGCAGGAGGACTGCTGTGAGTCTGAGGCCAGCCTGGCTGCATAACGAGTTCAAGGCCGGCCTGAACTATGCAGTGAGACTCTGACTCAAAAAATAGAACAACGCAAAAGAAATAGAAATGTTGGATGTGCTTAGCCCACGGCACCAACTGGCCTTGTGATGAAAACGTCTACGCTTCCACCGAAAAATAAAAACGTCAGTGCGTGCAAGAATAACCAGCATGGAATAGGCCCAAGGGCTCCGGGTAGGCCTGGCCGCACACGCCTGTGATCCCGGCACTCTGAGATGCCGAGGAGGAGGGCGGAGTCCCCTGTGGGCTGGCTGGGGGACCCATCTAAACCAGCAGGTACAGGGGACAGCCGAGCTTTCTGCCAGGTGTTCCAAATGCATGGGCCTCAGAGTAGAGGTGATGCAGGCCTGTCCCAGGGGACTCAGCCTGTCCCAGGGGACTCGGCCTGTCCCAGGGGACTCGGCCTGTCCTGGGAGGACTCAGCCTGTCCCAGGGGACTCAGCCTGTCCTGGGAGGACTCAGTCTGTCCCGGGAGGACTCAGTCTGTCCCGGGAGGACTCAGCCTGTCCCAGGGAGGACTTGGCCTGTCCCAGGGGGGAACTTGGCCTATCCCAGGGGACTCAGCCTGTCCCAGGGGACTTGGCCTGTCCCAGGGGACTGTCCCGGGAGGACTCAGCCTGTCCCGAAGGACTCAGCCACCTGCACTGCTTCAGAAATCACAGCGGCAGTGGCGTCCCCGCTGCTGAGCCCCGGCATCCGTCCAGGGCACCTTCCCGCAGCTGTGAGTGGGGCCCCAGCGGCCCCAGGGACCTGAGAGAGGAAGCTGGATCGTGCAGCAATGGATCGATAAACATGGATAGACTTGAAAACATATTCTCCATTCGGAAAAAAAGAAAGGAAGAAAACGCCCTGGCCCAATTGATTCTAAATGAGATCACAGATATTACTAGTGACGAGCCTCCTCCTCGTTATTAAACCTCACAAAGGGTAAAAGGCTGCTTTACTATCTAACAAAAGATACCACATAATTTCTTTTGACAATAAGCTGCTTAATACTTTAATAACAGTTTACCTCGTTGGTTTGTTCATAAAACATTTCTGTTTAGCAAGAACTTCCGCGCCCACACATTGGAACCTCACGCATGCATGGGGAAGGCCCGGGGCTCGGAGGTTCTAACAGCATCCGAGTTCCAGGGAGCACCGGGGTCTGGGGCTTCCTGGGGGGCCGAGGGAGGGCACACGGTGACCCCAGGGACGGGGCGTCCTGCTGCGGTCCCCTCTCCCCGTGGCGGTCACCTGGCGCACCTGAGGAGCAGCAGCACGGGAAACGCTCTGGTCTCCGGCTCCACGAACTCGACGTGTATCTGCAGTGCCTCCTGGGGGAGCCGAGCCAGCCCCACGAACCGGTGCACATTGACCCGGTCCCGACGCAGCACGAAGGGGCCCTCGCCGGTCCTGTCCTGCCATGGAGGACACGAGCTGAGCGAGAGTGCTGGAAAGATGAACCCGTCCGAAGGCAGCCACCCAGCCTCGATGGGGCAGCGAGGGCGGGGACGGCCGTCCTCACCCCTCGGTCCTCGTCCCCGAACTCCACGGTCACGGGGGTCTCCAGCCGTCGCCTGTGGACAGGGCTTCGGCTGGGGCAGCTGTAGAGGGTCAGGTCCACGACGTCACCCACCTACGGGAGCGGAGGCCATCGCAGCGAGGGAGGCAGAAAACCGAAGTCTGGGGTCTCCCGCAGGAAACGGGTCCCTTACCCAGGAACCGGGAGAGGGTCCTGCTTAGATTTCCCCAGAGATGCAGGTCTTAAAGCGCGTCCCAGGGCCCCACTGTGGGCAAACACCCAACCCGTCCGCTCTTTGCACCCGTGAAGCCGTACCTGGCCGGTGGCTGGGCCCCCGGGGTACGGGCTCTTCCTGAAGAGCGCGAGCTGGCTGATGTAGCACGGGTTCTGCGTTCCCTCGCCGGCAGGAGTGAGCCCCGCCAGGTCCCTGGGCAGGTGCACGAGGACGGGGCCCAGGCTCTGCACGGATCCTCGAAGACCACGATGAAGAAGGACCCGGAACTCCATTCCCCCAGTGCTCACAGACAGCTGCTGCCCGGGGCTCAGAGAAAGTGCACCCTAACGCAGAGTGCGGGGGTCAGACACTTTCAGGGCAGAGGGGGGGCCATCCTGAACGCAGGCCACTTCCGGTGGTGCCAGACATGGGGGCACACGCCGGTAATCCAAGTGCTCTGGGAGGCTGAGGCAGGGGGGGGTCTCAAGTTTGAGCCCAACCTGAGCAACTTAGCGACTGAGTGAGACTCTGTCTCCAAATAAAAAACACAAAAAGACTGGGGTGTGGCTTAGTGTGAAGACCCTGTGTTCAATCCCCCGTACAACAACACGGCACTATCGAGGTAGCCCGTCTGGAGTTTAGCCCGAGCAAAGACCCTGATATGAGGACATCGTGGCAGCTAACAGTAACATGTAAAGCGCTCTCTTTCCTGGCACAGCCTCTTGTGACATTTTTATTCACTTTTAAACAGCTGCGGGGCTTCTTGGGATTCCCAGCTCATCTGAAGAGTGTTAGTAACAGGCTTATTTTTTAAACCTGCAGACTCGTTAACGGAGCCTGGTCCTGGTTCAGGATGGTAAATACACAGTGATGCTTTTGAATAGGCCAGCGTGTCCACAGCATTGCTAGCAGACTCCAACAGGACACTGATTTGCTTTCTAATGTCCCAAGTAGTTCGGCCACCAACACCGAAATAAACCGGCAGGCCTGGGAGGGAGGTGGGGAGGCCAGACTGCAGGAAGAGAAAGCCATCTGCTAATCGTCGCTCTGGAAAACGCACTGGCTGTTTCCTAAGATGAAAAGGAAACTCCTGAGGTATTTCCCTAAGTTACCAGAGAACAAATGAGGTACAGTTTTAGCAGAGATCAGCAGGATTCTGTCTTCTTTCTCTTTCCCTCTCTGTCCTTTTTCTTTCTCTTTCCCTGTCTCTTTTCATGCTCTTTCTTTTTTCTCTTTCCCTCTCTTTTTTCTTTCTCTTTCTCTTCTTTTTTCTTTCTTTGTTTCATACTGGAAACTGAACCCAGGGGCCTTGCACTGGGCTCCACCTCTGGCCCTTTTCCTATTTCTTGTTTTGAGACAAGATCTCAGTAAGTGGCCCTGGCTTTGCTCAGTTTGGGCTCTTCTGCCTCCGCCTCCCAGAGCGCTGGGGTGACAGGTTGGCACCACCAGGGCTTTTGATATTAATGCACCTCAGAAATCATTAGCATTATTCTACACCACCACTCAGAAAACAGAAGGTTTGGGGATAAATGATGTTTTTCAAACTCAAAACCGTCTCAAACAGCCAAACAAAAACCTGCTAGAACGCCGGGACCCTAACGCTGGACACACACACGGACAGTTCCAAACGGAAGCTTCCCAACAACTCCTCAGAAACTGACTCTGCTTCTGGTTGTGGGGCACGGTTATGCACGGGCTCAGACCGGGGAGAGGGGACACCGCAGTGTTGCTGCTACTGTGTTTGTCTGCAGTTTGTGCTGGGGATGGGACCCTGGCCTTTACACATCGGGAACTCTCTGCCCCTGGGCTGTGCTTCTGGTGCAGCTGGGAGGAATTTTCCTGGTACCAAGGGTGGAACTGAGGGCTCTGCACTGAGCCACACCCCACCCCGCCCCCTTGTACCACTGCGATACAGGGTCTGGCTCAGTCACTAAGCTGCCCAGGCAGGCTCTTACTTGCCACCTTCCTGCCTCAGCCTCCATTAGAGGCCTGAGTCACACCGCTGACCTTTCTCGGCTTCATTTTTCTGGCCAGAGAAAAAGCCTCACTTACGAGCAGCACCTCCGAGATGACCTTCAGGCCTTCTTCTCGCATGTGGTCTCGACGCCTCGATTTCCCGGGCCCGGAGGCCTCCAGGACTCCGGAGACGAGAAGGATGAGCTCGAGCCCAAGGCCTCCGTCACCCACAGACCTCGCCGCGAGCTGGGCTGGGTCTCGAAGGAGCGTCCGGGTGAAGCTGAGGACGCGCATCGCAGTCGGAAACCTGAGCTGCGGGCGACAGGGCGTGAGTGACACATGTCCCGCCCTGGGGCAGACGCTGTGGCCTGGGTACAGTCACAGGGAGGGTGGGCTGCTGAGCTCAGGGTCCAGAGACGGGCTGACCCCACGCCTGGCCTGGTTCCCCCAACCCCCTGCTCCCCAGCGTTCCGATGACCGAGGACAGCGAGGGTCCCGAACACCAAGGCCCCGTGCTGGGAGACACTGCCTGGTTTGAACCCTAAGTCATTTCACAAACTCTTTCCCAAGTCAGCCCCAACCTCCTCTCCTGGCTTTCTCTCTCCATCGCCCATGAACACGCTATGAGGTGTGACTGAGAAAATTCAGGGAATGTTCAGAGTTTCAAAAATTATTAGAGTAGGGCTGCCTTGCCACGAATCCTCCTCAGTAGACTCCTCTGCTTCGACACACTAATCCCTTCCTTCTGGTGCTTTCTGGATCCTTCTGGATCCTCTTTCCTGGGTGTCCTGACCATCTCGATGCCCTGAACTGATTCAAAACGTTTTCCTTTCGTGGCCATTTTGACTCTGAGGTAGAGCCAGATCCGGTGACTGAGGTAGACAAGGACACATGGGCTGGTTTTATAAGCTGTCTTTCTGTTGGTGGCAGCATTCACGGTATTTTTGATCCCATATTGGAAAGACCCTCAGGAAAGAGGACTCCAGAGCTGCTGCAGAACGCAGTGAGGACGAAGGGACCAGTGTGTTCGAACTGAGGGAAGACTTTAAGGGGGATTCATGGAGATGTGGCTTTGACTGTCTTTACGATTTAAATATTCACACTATTTTTCAGTCAACCTTGCGTTTCTAATCCAAGGGTCACAACGTAACTATACACTGTAAATCTGTTTCTCAAGAACTGATCACGGCCCTCATGACTGGGCAAAAAAGTATTAGGAAAAGTCCCGGAAAGAGGTAGCACGTACCTTGATCGGAAGGCTTACGAGGTTCCTCAGTGTAAGGACAGAATCAAGCGTATCTTCCTGAGTGGCAGAAATAAGCAAACAAAACAAAACAGTAACAGACAAGAGGACAGCTGAATTATTAGCATAGCTGCGGCTGGCTGTGCAGACCCAGCAGACCACGTGCTTCCCAGCTGGGACAGACGCAGAGGAGCAGCTTTCTCAAGCTGGAGCAAGAGCTCCCTCCTGAGCTTCCCCCCCCAGCACCTTTCCTCCTTCTGTGCCCCACCACTGTCCCCTTCACGACACAGACTCGAGGTGGGAGGGGACGGGAGAACAGAACTAAGGGAAACTTTGTAAAAACATCAGAGGACGATGGAAGAAGCAAACCGTCTGTTCAAGCGAAGCATCGCGCAATTACAGTGAGCAAGAGGTGACCTCCGTGGATGTGAATGTCTGCAGTGACCACCGTAAGGCAGCTGCAGAAATGTGCTGGGCAGGCTTAGGTACCTCAGGAGACATTAAGAAGCTGAGCAAAGCCAGGACTAGCGTTCTAGGACACTGTTTGCTATGGTTTAGGCCCAGCACGTCCCCACCGAAGTCCGAGTGTGTGGGGCTGGGGCTCGTGGAAGGCGATGGGGTCACGGGTGCTGCACTCTGCAGCCAACAGCTCTGTGAACCCCCAGCTAACTGTGCTGCGAAGTGGGGCCTTCCTGGAAGCGTTGGCACAGGGGCTGTGTCTTCTGAGCGTGCGTGTCCCTCCCCAGCTCCTCCCCTTTCCCCTGCTCCCTGGCTGAGGGCCTCCCTCAGGCCCTTCCACCATGCTGCTTCTGCTGGCCATGGGCTGAACCCCGTGAACCGTGAGCCCACTGCGCCTCTGCTTCTGAGTTGTGAGTGTAAGGTACTGAGTCTCAACAACAGGCAAGCTAAGACGCTGCTGCCAACACGACAAAAACAGATTGGGTTTACGTAACTCTGCCTTGTAGAAACAGTAGCAGAATTATGCATAATAATGATGGACTTTTTTTTTCCTAAACCAGCGGCACTTGTTGGAGAGATGTATCAGCATGGAAGAAAGAGGGCAGGAGCCCCAGCGATGCCAACCCAGTGTCCTACCCATGACCCTTTGCACATGAGCCGACCAGGCCCGGGCCTCTGACCAGGCCCAGGTTCACAGACACTGAGCCCCTCAGCTCCAGTCCTACCTGATCTGCAAGAGCTGATCTGCCCACCGCGGAAACCAGTACGTCCTGCAGCGGTGACCACCAGTCGCAGGAAGAGCTCGTGCCCTCCTTAGCCAAGCGATTCAGGATGCTGGTGAGCATGGCGACGTAGTTCCTGCTCTCCGAGTCGCTCCCCATCAGCTGGAGGGTCGACAGGTTCCTCAGGCCGGAGCTGTACCTGAAGGAAACCCAAGAGTTGTCGCGGCTGTCACCGCGCACTGCCAAGCTCTTCACCCCGCCTGCCGAGGCGGGGGTGCAATCTGCTCTTCCTGGAGGAGCAGAGAAGAGAAAGACGCTCCGAGCGGGAAAGGCACAAGGGCCCAGACAGGCACAGAAGCGCCATCGCCGGTGAGGGCCCAGAGTCCAGAATCCAAGATGCCACAGGGCTGCCGCTGGCTGGTGTTCCATGAGCACCCTAATAATCCGGAGGTGGGATTCAGACCCCAGACCCCGACAGAGGGCACAGGTACCCTGTCCTTGTGGTCAGATGTCAAATCATGGCAGTGGACGGCTTCCTGTTTCAATGACTGCGCATTTATTTACCTACTGTAGACTGTATTCCACTTCTTTGCCTTTGGGAGGGCACCCTGGTGTCACCCTGTGCCTGAATCCAAAGCCACTTTGGCTCCTTGCTCAGCACCTCAAGCACGTTGTTTAGCAGGATAACTCAGCCCCGGTGCCCAAACAAGGTGTGTACAACAGAAATTCCAGTTCATGAAACAACAAGCCATTATAGGTACTGAGGCACAAATATGCTCAGGCACGCATCTGACCAGTGAGCAATGAACAGACCAAACCCACAGGAAACGGGCTGAAGCTGAAAACCGGCAGACAAATTGGAGCAGAAACTCCTCAGGCTCCAAGAGGGCGGGACGCGGAGTTCACAGGTTGGCTCCACCAAGTCAACAAACAGGAAAGGACGGACCAAGCACACAAAGCCGATGATAGTTACTTTTTAAATGCTAACATCCGTTGCATAAGCAAGTTATCTATGAACTGTTATTGTGGGGCTTGTGATACAGAGCAAGGTGATTCGACAGTAACTTCGTGACCAAGGGGGCAGCAGTGAAGCCACGTCAGAATAAGCACGTGACGTCCAGCGGTGCCTGGAACCTATGGGCAGACGCGAAGACGCCAGCTAGAAGGTTAAGGCACTTTAAAGCACTCCTAAACAATGCTGCGTTGCACTTTTTTTACTAGTTTCTCTCTGAAAAAGGTCATTATACAAAGGAATAATCATAACATTATAATATTGGGTCTATAGCATATAGAGAAATTATGAATATAATAGTGGCGCCCTTCCACAAAAAGAGGAGGGAACAGCTATATTGGAGTGAAGTTTCTACACAGCAGGAAATAGCTACTCTGGGGACACTGGAATTGCTGTATGTGACAAAGGCCTACATTTGGCGAGATGCCCAGCAGGTGAACTCAGCCTGTGTGGATGGTCGCTGGTGAGGGTCATAGGCAAGGCCGTACTTCTTACTGAAGTTAAGTTACACTTAGTTTGTAGTTGTTTCTAAGGAGCTAACATGCAACCATTACATGAGTATCTCAAAAAGTACTTAAAAATCATTAAAGGAGGGAAATAATCCACTAGAAAACGTTCACTTCAGACAAAAATGTTTGTAAAGGAGGAAGAGAGGAACAGAATGACCACAAGACACGTAGTAACAAAGTAAAATGGCACTCATAAAGTCAACCATATTAATAATAATATTAAACATGAACAAGTCAAATAATCCAACCAAAAGACAGACTACAACACTGGCTACAAAAGCAAGCACCAACTATTTGATATTTAGTGGAGGCAGTTTAGAGATGACACCTCAATACAGATTTCTAAAGTGAGGAAAGGGCTTTGTGGGCTCTGGAGCAGGAGTACACGTGCCACGAAGGTATGAAGTGGCAGGACTGCCACAGTGGCAGGATTGTTGTGGTACCACCCTGACTCATTCCTCTGCCCAACCTATGCAGAGAACTCCTGCTGCTCCTCCACCCTGTCCCTAGCTCCCAAGGAAATTCGGACGCTGCCATGAGATGTCTGTGTGGCAGAGTGGTTACTCACAGGTCCTCACTGGGGCAGCTGTTCCCATGGTAACGCGGCAGCACTGTCACCCCCATGGAGCATGGCTGTATCCTGGAGCCTTGGCCATCTGTGATCTCAGTGGTAACCATGACTGTAAGGAAAGAGGACACAGGAGAGCCACACGGGCATATGCAGGCTGCAGCAATGCCTCTTTAAACACTGACAGGGCAGCTCCATCCTGGCCAGGTTCAGGAGAAGGGACCTCAAACTGTCTTCCTGCCCGAGGTGCCACCGCAATGTGGGTGCCAGCAAGTTAGGGAACAGAACTCCTGCTGATCTGTGGGTCAGGGTCTCTGTGTGGCTGTGGGGGCACCAAGACGGGGCAGGAAAGGCAAAAGCAGTTCAGGCCGTCCCTGTCTCCAGGGAGCTCTCACACTGGACATGAAATCCGAGCACCCGCACAAGGGGAGAGTGCCCGCCAGAGGGGCGACATGGGTGCTGTCCCCGAGGAGGACGGCCCTGCCCTCTGGTGCGTCCCCTCCGGAGACAAAGTGAGACATGCTGAACCGGGACATCAGCACCGGGGAGCCCAGCGCGTGAACTCCAGACTCAGGTTAGAGGACCACTTAACCAACCCGGGTTTAGAAGGCCTAAAAAAGAGGCGCAGAGGGATTCTGACTGGGGAAAACTTGCACGGAGACAGGGACCTGGCAGGAAGTGGCCGTGCTGGGGACTGAGGAATTCCTTCCTGTGGTAGGTGGGGGTGAGGCATGCCGCAGGTGAGCTCAGGTGTGAGTGACAGGCAGCTGGGGAGGGTCAGAGGCACGGTCAGTGACCCACACGGAGGACTGGGCATCTGTGTGACACCATCCACCTGAAACCCTGTGCTAAGTGTAGGGACCGAATCGGGAGGTCAGAGCTTCTCGGGGCGCGGACCCTGGGCAACTGCACCCCAAATCACCCACAGGGGCTCTGCGCTTCCCTGAGGTGTGAGCTAGAGGATGTTGCGTGGTCCCTGGGGTGAGTGACCCTGCTGTGGGCACCGCTGGGCCGGGAATGCAACAGGCAGGCCAGGTTTCAGGAAGACGCTACTGGGACGCGCGGAGCCTGTGCCTTGGCTCTGTATGCAAAGACAGAGAAGATGGCGCGTGCTTCACATGGGTTATGCTGCACGTGCCTGGCTTATGTTTGCCCCTTATAAAGTCCTGCATTCGCGTGTCTGTGGGAAAGGACCAGGCTCACAGTGACAATAATACACAATTGCTGCACAAGGGGAGGAACTGAGTCATGTCACTAACTCTCCTCCACTGCTCTGAGACTGGGACCTGAGATTTGGCTCTGCAAATTTATCTCAAAAACTCCTCTTGCTGGGGATTCAGCTCAGCAGCACAAGCATCTGCCTAGTGAGTGTGAGGTCCTGAGTTCAATTTCTGGTACCAAAGAACAAAAAAATCTCCTTTCTTCCAAGGCAGAGCAGAGGCCCTTCCCCCAGGTCTTCATTTTGGACATCAGGAGGGGCCCGTGGCGGTGGGCACCCTGGGCAGAGCCCCATCCCGTCCTGACTCAGCGCACGGGATCCAGCCCCACGCAGCTAACACGTGTCGGGGAGCCTGGGAGGAGACGCCAGAGAACACCTCGGGCAGATGGGGCAAGTGCAGACCGGGGGACACAGGATTCACCAGTCAGGCCTACAGGCACCGTGACCACCTACTCAGCCCCCATCAGCTGTGCCTGTCAGGGTCCCTGCTGACCTAAAGGAACCCTGAGGTCAGCTGCGAACGCAAAATGACGGTGATTTTTTAAAAAGCAGACTATGATTATAAAGCTCACAAAAGTTCGCTCAATTTGACTTCAATTGAGAAGGAAGTGCAAGGCTCTAGCTCAGGGTGAGGGGAGCCTCACACAGCAGGTGTGCATGCTGGACCCCACGGCGGTGAGACTGGAATGGTAAGGTGGTGTGCGAGTGCAGGTCCATGCTGAAACAGTCCCCTCCACCCACATCAGACACTTCTGGAGAGGTGACGTGCAACCCTGCCTGCACACGGGAACCACATGGGAGTTTGAAAAATGAAACGGAGGCAGAAACGTCACCCCCGGGCTCTCGTTTGACCAGATCCTGTGTCAAATGTCCCCATTCTCACATGTTCTGCTGAGACCCATTCCCAAGGGCTAGTCTAGGACTGGACAGGTCCTCAGCAGCTGACACTATGGGATTCGCTTTGCTTTTGGGTGGACCTGAGGTCCCCCAGAGGAAGGTCATGTGCTAGACTTGGTTCCAGAGCACTGCTATGGGGAGGTGGTGGAGCCTTTAAGAGGTGGAGCCTAATGGGAGATTGTGGGTCATTGGGGGTGTGGCCTTGAATGGATTTCAAGACCCTGGCCCCGCCTCTTCCTGTCTCCCACACTCAGCCAGGAGGTAACCAGGCCTCCTCCTCCACACTCCGCCATGCTGGATGGTGATGGGTGCAAGCAGTGTACCAACCAGTTATGGAATGAAACCTCCGAGACCATAAACCAAAACAAACCTGTTTAGTATTCGTTCTAGGACTGGAAAACTGGCTAACACGAGGACTATAGCTAACTCAGTAGTCCTTTACCCCATGTTTTCTTTTGGGGGGAAGGAGTACTTTGATTTGGTTTCATCTCAGCTAATGCAAGATTTAGCAGAGATAACATATTCCCATAGTGAACAAAGGATATCTTGGTCTCACCTACTTAATTCACATGTAAAAACAGTATTGGGCATTTTGTCATTCATATTACATTTTAGTTACAATTTAAAATACAAAACAAGTTTACAGATGATATTCCTCATGTCCTTTCTGTGTGAAAAGCTAGATTACTGGACTACACTAAAGAGTATTAAACTTATCAAGGTGATGAAACAATTTTAATTTTTAAACAAATAGTGGTTTTTTGGTTTGTTTAGGATTTTTTTGGTTTTTGATTTTGCTTTTTGAGACAGTGTCCTGCTATGTAGTTTAAGTTGCTCTTCAACTCACTATGTAGCCTAGGGCTGACCTTAATCTCACAGTAATCCTCCTGCCTCAGCCTTCCAAGTGTTGGGGCTACAGGCATGCCCCACTATGCCTGATTTAGACATGTAGTTTTAAGGACGTCTAGTCTGTGGAAACCAGAAGAGGTTTGTGACCATAAATGGGCACAACCAATCACCCCAATTCTCCCAGTCACCTACCTTTGTAATTATCCAAGGGGTCTCCAGCAGGCAGGGCAAAATAGTACTGGGTGTCTCTCCCACGGTACAAGGTGTGTCTGGGGGCGTTTCCTACCCGGTAACTGAATTCATAATGAAAATCCTAGGAGCAGAGACAGCAGAGCTGAACACATCATGGGTGACATCATGAATACGTGCAAGTGCACCTGTAGCCTTCATGGCACCCAGAGGCATACTCTGCAGCAGGGTCAGGGTGAGTCATGGCGAAGCATGGGCCTCGGCTACACGGCACATGCTGGGCCTCCCTGCCCTGCGGGGCTCTCCTGTCCACTGCCCAAGGGCTTCTCACGGAAAGCAGACTCCTCACTCGGGGTCAGCTAGCTCTCCTGGCCCTGGAAACTTCTGACCTTCAGGAGTCAGACCATCAAAGCCCCTAGGCTGCACCTCAGCTGCTGGCTGCAGTGACACAGTGGGGACACAGCGTCCAGAGCAGCGGTCACTGGGGCCAGGTCCTGAGGGGTGGCCATGGCCCAGACCCGCCTGAGGACAAAGGCAGGCTTCGGAGAAGGGCGGCAAGGGTGGGGTGGAGGGGCAGGTGGGCCAGGCCCACCGTGAGAGCGGGGAAGGTGCCCGGAACCAGTGTCCCGGACCCCTGCCTCACACTCGGGCGCAGCACTGCCTGCTCACCCTCCAGCGCAGCTCTGAGTGAGCACCCAGCACCCTGCGAGGCCTTGGGAGCTGCCCTCCTCTCCTCGGCCCCGCCAGGGCGCTCTGCTCTCCCCTCACCAGAAGGAAAGGAGGGGGTCCCTGTTCACCCCAACTTTTCAACACTCAGCTGCTGTCTCAAGTCCTCCGGGGTGGGAACCTTCCTGCCTCAGCCTGCCCTGCAGAGTGTGCACAGAAATTTCCCAGGGTACCCAGCCTGTCCACGCACCGGCGCCCCCGACATGCAGAAGATGCTGAAGACAGTGAGGGCCTCAAGACCTCGGTGGGGCTGCAGCTGGCAGGCTGCACCCCAGGGCGCAGGGCGGACGGGGACATACAGCTGGGCGCGGCCCCGCACGCTGGGCCCTGCAGCTGGGAGAGAAGAGGTGGGGCGTTCAGCCCAGGGGACCCCAATTAGGGCGGCGGCTACACTCTCAGAGCTCCCCTCTTGTGGGAGGGTCTGGGAGTGGGGTCCCGGGCTGGCGGCCCCAGTGTCCCTGGGGAGCTGGTTGGATGGGCAGCTCTGCCGGGCTCACCCCACACTGCACCCTGCAGCGAGCGCCTCTGCAGCCCTTTGGGGCTCTGCGCCCGTGGGTGGGAGAACCTGTGGCGAAGTGTGTGGCGATTTGTACACTGCAGCAGGCATTTTCAAAGCCCAGCAGCGAGAGTGGACAGGAGACCCGCTCGCCGTCCTCAGAGACGCGGCCGGCGGGCAGGACACGGGTGCCTGGGTGTCACCCTGCACATCGGACCTCGCCTGCTGGACTCCCGAGACCATTGTCTCAGAGAAGTAAGTCAGACACGCAGGTGAACATCTCGGGGTTTCTCACAGGAGAACCCTGAAGTAGGAAGAAATTCAAGACCAAGAGAAGACAGACAACAGGAGACCGGGAGATAAACCCTCTGCAGACGGGAAGGGCCGAGAGACGGAGGGCGCGGGGCAGAGCGGGGTGCGGGAAGAACCGAGGCCGTTTCGCGCGTCACCAACCTCACAGCACAGGTGAGGCGCTGTGTTTGGCGCATTCGTATTAATACAAGTGTCAGCCTCAGCCACACACGCAGGAGCTGAGGGAGTCTGTGCCGCTGATGCAATCTCACGTTCTCATTGGCCACATTCTATGGAAAGTATTTCCAGGCAGGTGTGGTGAGGCTCACCTGTCATCCCAGCAATGGGAGGCTGAGGCAGGAGGATCGCTGAGAGTGCAAAGCCAACCTGGGCCACGTGGTGAGACCCTGTCCCCAAATAAACCTACAGTGCTCCACCTCCCCGCCGCGGGTAGCTGCGCAGGCCCGAGCAGGTCTAGGCCGTGCGCTTACCCGAGTCCCCACAGGAAGCACTTTACAGTCCACTTTCTGCTATTGGTGAAAATTCTCATACGAGGTGCGGACCACGCGAGGGAAGGCGCAGAATTTGGGCAAATCTCAAGGTGCTGCAGAGCCCAGCGGAGGGCAAAGGGGTCTGCAGGAACTGGCAGAAGCAGAGCCGGGCCTTAGTGTGTGCGTGCTGTGCCGACCCGGGCAGGGGGCTCAGGGCAGCTGCCGGGGCCCACAGGGTGCCTGGGTCCACTGTGTGCTGGCCAGTGCTGTCTGGGAACTACATCACGTAGCCTTTGTGAAATTCTGTAATTTCAGACAAGGTCTCACTAAGTTGTCCAAGCTGAGCTCAACCTCAGGTCCTCCTGCCTCAGCTTCCCCAGGGTGGTTTTTATTTCTGGTACCAGGAATCAAACTCAGGACCTTGCGCTTGCACTTGCATTGCATAACAGTATGCAATGTGGCAGGTGCTTATGCCACTGAGCTATATCCCCTGCCCCTCCAAGGTGGGTTTTAATGAATGCAAAAATACGGATGTCAGGTCAAACGTAGACACGAATGGTTGACTCTTCCGTGGCTGTTAAGGGAACCAAAGCCTCTCTGGAAGTCACCCAAAGGACCATCACAGATTGGGTTGTGGAAATGGGAGGTGGGGTGTAGGATTGGTTCACACCCACTGCTCCCAGGACGCCAGCTGGGACACCTGGTTGGAGGTTAGATAGGAGGTGTGATCAAAAATATGGTGAATGCTCAAATACAAATTTTAGAATTTACCCTTGCTGTGAGCCAGCAGTGGCCACACAGGGCTGGGAAGCGAATCAAGAAGCCCATCTGCCCTCCCCGTGAGGCAGCCGCTGTGCAGGCTGGGAGACAAGAGCTCCCACCCCACCCCCACCCCAGCAAGGAGCTGATTCAGAGGGTCACAGGCCAAGCTGACAGCAACTGAGGTACAAGAGCAACTTAACCCTTGTGCACCCTGACTGACTCTGCAGGCCTGTGGCCGGGGTCTGAGACCTACTCAGGGTAACAGTATGCAATGTGGCATCTGAGGCAATGTCCTCGTCTCATTTTTGAAATCCAATGTTGTTCTCACTGTATGTTTTGTTCCATTTTATTGCTCTGTTTTCTTCAAAGTTCTGTTTTGATTGGTTTTATTGTGCTGTTTTGTTTGATTTTATGATGTCTGGTCGTGTGGGCAGTTGTTTTGAAGATAACAAGAGGCGTTACGGTAGCCATGGATGATTTCCTAGCATCCTGTTTTGAAATCTTGTATCACTTTCACTGTTTTGTTTTGACTGGTTTTATCCTGTTTTATTTTGTTTGGTTTTATTCTCTTTAAAGTAAAATTTAAAACAAAATTTAACCATCATTACAGTAACAGACACACTGCCATGAAGCCCCCTCCGAATCCTCCCTGGCAGAGAGGAAGGGCAAGGCAGAGTCAGGACCAGGGGCAGGGGCGTTCCAGGGCAAAGGGCGTCACTTCAGGGAAAAACACAGCAAGACAGGGCATAGGGCTCCCCCGAGTACCATCCAACCCCCGCAACACTCACCCAGGGACGCCTGTAAGACGTAGGTCTCCCCACTGCGCAGGGAGTACGGTTTTATGGTCACGGTGGGCTCGCTGACACCTGGAGGGAGGGAGGTGGTCTCAGGGCACGCGGTCAGCGGCTCCAGGGCCGGGGCAGGCAGGGTCCCGGAGCAGGCTCTGCCCTTGCTCTGGGCCACAGTCAGATGCACCCCGGCTCCACATCCTGTCCCTGCTTGCAGGTGGCACTGGTCTGTGGGTCCCTGTCTTTAGCGCTGGGCTACAATCTGCAGCCCAGAAGCTCTGCAGAGCGGGGCCCAGTCACCCCTGGGCCGGAGTTGACCCCCGGCATCCCATACAGCAGGGGGCCCAGGCAGGGCTGGCTTCCTGTGCTCGTAACAGGCTCCCTGTCTCATCCCGCTTCACTGGTCTGGCTTATTGTGGGTCCAGGGAAGGTGTTTCAAAGCGACTTTTAGGTCTTGGCAGAACATTCGCTAGGAAAAGCGTTGGTGTGGGTGCACTGCTGCCCTGGTGACTGGGCGTCTGCCGCTGAGCTGCGCTCCTTACCCTGGAATCAGGAGGGAGCCGGGCAGAGCCTGGCGGTGGGAACAGGAAGGGCTTCACTCCTCCCAGTTTTGCACCAGCATTCCTAGACGCATCTCCAGGACAGGGTGAGCAGGGGCCATCGGCCACAGTGTGCAGCGCTGAGGCTCCCCGGAAGCCCAGGGTTGGCCTGGCCACAGGTGTGCTTAGGGAAGGAGGGAGGGCTCCACCCTGGAGTCCCCGACTACACAGGACATGCCTGCACCTACCCGTTGCGGTGTAGCCCTGGAAGACGGCGTGGCTGACCGGGGCCTTGGGCCAGTCGATGGCAAGGACTGGTGGGGCTCTGTCCACCGAGAGGAAGGGGCCCAGCAGGCTGTCCCCGGCCCCAGGGCCGCCCTGGGCAGTGTCCGCCCAGGACCCTGTGCTGGGTCCTGACCCAGGGAGGCGGGCGCTGTTGCCTAAGATGGACAAAAATCCTGTTAGGAAATGGTGGCAGGAGTGGGGAGAGGAACAGGGAAACAAACTCGGCTCAGGGGGACCCACGCGCACGGCAGCCCCCCAGGACTGCAGCGAGGATGTGTGGCACACAGCTGCCAGCGAAGACTGAGGCGGGACAACCTGACCGCGTACGATGACCCGCTGCTGAGGTCAGTCACCCGCCCTAGACTGCTGGACTCTGCCTGTCCGCCGCACTGTGCCAGGGCGAGGGCTGGCAGCGGGCACAGCCATGTAGGATGTGGCTCGTGAAGGGACCGTGACGTGGCCCGAGTTCACAGAGAGGTGACTCAGCAGCCAGGACACTTTTCCTTTTTGAAACCACGCGGGCGCATGGAGAGAGAGGACGTCGCCTCGGTGCCGCAGCACTGCTCCAGAGCAGACTTGGGGGCGCCCTTGGGAGTCTTTCTCCGGGCGGAGCGGAAGCCTCGCTGGGCTCTGGAAGCCCGGCGAGCGTCATTTGTATGGGGTTCCCCTGCCCTGCGCGTGGTCACGGTTCCTAAATGCACCAATAACAACACAGCCTCGAAACACGGCCACCCGAATCAGAGCGAGGGTGCGCGCTGTCACTCGTACTCCGTGGTCTGTCTAACTCCGCCTCTCTGCCTCGTCTTTGCCCGCAGATATTTATGTCCTCTGTTCCTCCAGGTCCGGATCTAAGAACCCAATGGCAGCGTCCCTGCCCTCGGCACAGGGAGGGGAGGGAGGAGGCCGACCCCAGGGGAGGGCGCCCGAGCAGGGCTGGGACGGGAGCGGGACCACCGGGCGCTCACCGTCCGCCTTCTCCGGGGGACAGGTCACCCAGAGCGGCCACCCGGGCCCTTAAGGATGAATGCATGGCCCCCCGACCAACCGGTCACCCACTAGCATCCTCTGTGGGCCCTATGCCGCCACTGTGGCCGTTCCTGGGACTTGAGGTGAGCTGGCCACGGCGCTTTCCCCCTCCCCGAGACCCGAGACGGGTGGGGGGGTGAGGGGGTGGGGTTTGAATAGGGCTGCGCCTCACAGGGAGGGAGCAGGTGCGTGGGGCTGTGCGGCCTTTGGAAGAGGGAACAGAGGGGAGGAGCTGCGGGGCATCCTCATGGGAGGACACAGGCCAGTGTGTCCCCGAGGGGCTGCAGCCACTGTGGCGGGGACAGCAGGGTGTGCGGGGCGAGCGGGAGAGCCAGGCTGGGGTGGGCACACAGTGGGGGTGGAGACTTCCAGGGAGGAGGTGCAGGGCAGACGGGGTACCAGCACAGAGGCAGTCACCTGGCCCACCTGGCCAGCGTCCTCCAGCGGGCTCTGCTTCTTGGATGTCGCTGTAATAGGCCTCAAAGTCTGCAGGAGACAAGACCAGGGGACCCACTGAAATCCACCCAGCAAGCGGGGGCCACCTCCGGAGGCTTCGGTCCGACCTTTGGCATAGCTCTGTCCCCGGGGAAGCCTGGAGTGCAGGGACAAGGACAGGGACAGGAGTGTGACACACACCGTCCAGGGAAGCGGAGGAGCCGGGTGTGGGCTGGCTCTGCACAGAGGGGCTCTTCGTGGCCGGCTGTGGACCCCATGGGGCACGGCTCAGAGCTTCCCTCGGGGGCGCGGCATCACCAGCAGTGGGGATCCAGTCGCCGCCCGCTGTGGGTCCCACGGCCGCGCTCCCCGGGACGTCGACGGTTGGCCAGCGCCGGGCTGCGGGCAGGGAGTCCGGCGGGGAGGCCTGTCTGGGCTGGGCGGCCGGCAGCTTAGACTCTGGTGACTCCTGAGTGGCCGTGAGCGCCGCGGAGCCCAGCAGCCGCGCGGTGCTGCAAAACGGAACTGAGACGCATGCGCAACCAGGTTAGCTCCGGCCCAGGTGCCAGCGCGCAAAGATGCCGTGTTCCCGCCGAGGCGCGGGGGTGACCTCAGCTGGCCACCTGGGGCCAACAAGCATCTGCATGTGGGTGACGGGGCTCACAATGCTCCCCCCGGAAATGCTCCCACAGGCTCTGTGCAGCCCTTGCAGAGTGGGGGGGGTGCGCGCCTGACATCCCAGCACTCGGGGAGGCTGAGGCAGGAGAATCCCCCAAATTCGGGTCTCACCTGGGCAACTTAGTGAGCAGCCATCTCAAAATTAAAAAATAATAAAAGAGCACCCTGGGGGGTCCACATACCACAAAAAAGAGGGGGCCCTACCGGGTCCAGCACGGGCCAGTCGGGTGTGTCCCACAGATCATCTGGGGACCTTTGAACTCCTGACTCCTCACCCTGACCACAGGATCTCCTGCAGCGCCGCTGTAATCGACTGTTAGCAACACGCGGAGCAGGAGTCACGGCAAGGAGAGAACGAGCAGAGACACGGGGTGGGCAGACAGCACCACCGCCGGCCCGGGGCACCAGGCCGGGCCCTCTGCAGCGCTCAGAACCTGGCTCGGGAGGCCCAGCTCACAGACCAGGGCGGCAGCTCTCCTCCGAGTGGATGCCCCCGCGTCCCGTCGGCCAGTGCCACCGGGCTGCACTGCGGCCACCTCCGCGGAGTGTGTAACCTACAACAGCCCAGGCTGGCTGTGGTGGTGCACGCCTGCGAGTCCAGCACTGGGGAGGCTGAGGCAGGAAGGTGGCCATGAGCTCCAGGCCAGCCTGGGCTATATAGTAAGATTCTGTCTCAAACAAAATTTTTTAAAAACTTAAAAAAACAAAACAAACTCAGGCACCTTGGACTTTTTCTAGGCAACCAGAACCTTCATCACCCCTCCCCCCAGTGGCTGTTCTGACTTGGGTCGGAATCAGCTGTCCCCGCACTCGGTTCCTCCCCACTGGACTCGGGTGGAGACACACGGAGTTCCTGTCTCTCACCCAGGAAACAGGCATAGAGGGAAGCACGTTCAGAGCTGGGCCCGCTTGGCACCTCGGCCCGAGGCCCGGGACAGTGGTGGGATCAGGCGGAACCGAGCAGCGTGGCTTCCACTCCTCTCTCCCCCCGTGGATCCCAGCGGGGACCCCCAGGAGTGGGATTGCTCTGTCCCCAACCAGCAAGCCGTGGGCAGCAGGGGCCTCCCAGTCCTGCAGTCCCCACTCTGCCCTCCGGGAGGCAGCGTGGGTCCCCTGGGCGGGGCTGGGTCCTTGCCACTGTCCACTCCCCATGCGGATTTCCAGGCTGCTGCCCATTCAGCTATAATCCAGGGTCCCCGTGGTCACCTCTGGAGGTCTGGGGAACGTGCTAGAGCAGCAGAGCTCAGGAAGCACTTAGGGCACACTGCAGGGAGAGGCAGGAGGAGGGCAGCGTCCAGGCTCCAGGGCCTCGGCTGTCCAGGTCGCCAAGCCCTGCTCATCTGGGGTCTTCCTGAAGCCCTCAGGACACAGGCACCACTGACCACACCATTGGTGTCAGTGACCAGCAAGGACTGGAAGCCCCTGTCTCTAGTGCTGCCTCTGTCTGTCCGAGCTCTGGCCTCCCTGGAGCTATGCGGGGCGTCACCTACAGCTCACGAGTGCACAGAAAGCCACCGTCACACTGGGAGTCGCTCGCCAGGAACTGGGGCCCAGACGTGTCTCACGGTGTCGGGGTACAATGAGACTCAGCCCCTCAGCACACCGGGGCTTGGGAGGGGTAGCATCGGGAGCTCATAACTTTTGTCCCCAGGGTGGGAACGAGGCACAAAGTGAGCCCAAGTGGTCGCCAGGGCGTTGAGATGCCCCTGGGCCCCTCGGGGGTGAGCCCCGGCTCCCCGGGAAGCCTGCGCTGCTGTACCTGCGACCCTGCTCTTCTCGGTGACGTTGACCTGGAAGAGCTCCCAGGAGTAGGACAGCCCCGGCGTCTCCCCACAGGCGTCACACACGGCGCGGAGGGAAATCGCCTCGTTCCAGTTGACGGACGAGCCCCTGAAGCTGCCCCAGGCAAGGCGCAGGAACCTGGGAGGACGGGACAGGTCTGAGGCCCGGGAGGGCGATCGGGGTTCTGCCTGCACCGTGTGTGCTGTGTGTCCCATGTGGCCGCGCTGGCCTGGCACCGGGTGAGAGCACAGCAGTGGCACGGCCGCGTGACCGAAGGCCACTCAGGAGACACTGTGTCTCCAGAACACCCGGGACCCGGCCGTCACCTGGCCAACACCACCTGTCACCTACAGCCTTTGGTGCCGCACCTGAAGGCCGGGTCCTCTCGGGTGGACAGGAACACCTGGGCCTCAGAGGAGTTCCGGGCCCCGCTGGCCACTGTCAGCGTCACGAGGAACTGGTCACAGCACCTGCTGAGCTGCTCTGCTGCGAAGGCCAGGGTGGGCGCCCCAGTGTCCAGCGGGTGTGAGCCGGTGCCGTCGAAGCAGGGCCGCCCAGGCGAGCGGGCCGCGGTGCAGGTCCAGCGGTAGCTGGGGGAGAAGCTGGGTGAGGAGGCGGCACCTGTTCTCCGGCGCAGGCTGGGGGTCTGGGACCAGAGATGCATGGTGGCCGCCGTGCGCTGGCCCTGGGCCGACCCTGCCCTCCCAGCACACATGACCTCTCTGCTCACAGCTCTGTCCCTGCCTGGGTCACAGGACCACATCCCTGAGCCCTCCCAGACAGCCAGGAGCTGCGTCTAGGGCACCCGGGGAGCAGCCCTTTCTCCCTGTCCTGCAGGGGGAGGATCCTGTGTCCCACAGTGCAGGACACATGTGCGCCCTCCAGGTCGGGTGGTGGTCTGTGGTGACAGTTGTGTCCACAGGCCGGGAGGCTGGCGCAGTCGCCCAGGGTGGGGTGGGTCTGCAGCCTGATCCTCCCAGCTCAGGAAGGCGCTGCAGGGTGGGGTCGGCCATAGCTGGGCGGGGTCTCTCTCAGGGCTGGAACCCCTGTGGATGTGGTCAGCAGGTCTGGCCACACGGGTCAGGAGACTGTGGCGGCCCCACGGGGGTGCGGTGCTGTCCTCCCACAACCCCAGACCTTGGGACAGGGTGGCAGTTACACCCCACATTCCCAGTCGTATCCCCACAGCGGAGCTGGGGCCGTTGGAGCCAGAGCTGCCCGCGGGGTGGCCTCACCTGAGAGTGGCCCCCAGGTGGTCCGGGTCATAGGACTGGGTCCCCGTGAGCGTGACAGGCACCCCGGGGGCCCTGGGGACAAAGAGGTGGGTGCCCTCCGAGATGATGGCGACGGGTGCCCGGGCCCGCACCTCCACGCCCACCGAGTAGTTGCTGTGCACCTCGCTGCCCCGGATCTGCACCTGCGGGCGGGCACAGGGCGTCGGCACTCGGCCGGCACACCCTACTCCTCGGGGCGCAGGAGGCCGGGGGTGGGCTTCAGCCCTCCAGCCTCTACCCGCAGCCGTCCCGGCCGGTTGTTCCTCGGCTTCTCTCCTTTCCTTCCGCCCCGTTCTCCCTCAGGCCTAGCCCACGTGGACGCAGGGAAAGGTGTGCGCGATTTAAGACAAATACACTTGGGACTCTGGAGATACTTTACAAAGAAGGTGCTCAGCGTGGCCTTTCAAAAGCTTGATGCAGTTTGAAAAAACACGGTATGGAATTTCTGCTGGGGCACGGAACTCATTCCGATTTTTTTTATGCCTGGGATTGAACCCAGGGCCTTTGCACTGAGCTACGTCCCCATCTACTTTCTAGCATTTTTACTTCCAGATGGGTCTACCTAAATGGCTCAGTTGCCACCCTCCTGCCTCAGCCTCCTAGACGGCTGGGAGTACAGACAGGTGTCACCATGCCTGGCTCCATTCTGGATTTCTTTCTTACTGATGCACGTGGCTCCCTGCTGGCCGGTGTCCTAGTAAGAGCAGAGATGACAGAATGACCATAGGATCAAAACTCCCATCTACACTCAAGGACCAGGGTGTTGAAAATGAGCCAGCAGGTGGTGGGCGAGCACAGGGCTCAGGCACAGCCCCGACCCTCGCTCTGCCATCGTCCCTGCCTCGCTCGGCACCCAGTGCCCTCACGTCCTCACGCCCGGTAAGCAGGTGGAGGAAGGGGAACCCCGGGCCCAGCTGGCAGCCCCCTCCTCCTGATTTCCGGGTTAGGCACAGCACTGAAGAACAGTGACACCCAGCCAGGCAGCGGGGCGCAGGCCTGTGACCCTAGGACTCCGGGGGCTGCGGCGGAGGGTGGCGAGGTGGAACCACACGTAGGCAACTCAGTGACTCAGGAGACCCTGACTCGAAACAAAAACTACGGCAAGTTCCGGGGACGGAGCTCAGTGCGAAGACCCCATCACAGCAAAGGAAACACCAGCCTCGATCACACATTGCCACCGCTTTAAATCAAGCTTAAAGACAGTGAGCAGTGAATCCCTGCGATGCTTTGGAGCTGCCCGGAGACCCCAGCACCGCACACCGGTCCAGCCCGCTCCCTCCCTCCTCGTCCCCAGGGCGGAACCAGGACCCGCCCCCCCACCTCATCCTCCCGGGGCGGGCGGAGGCTGCACCTCTGTCCCCTCGGCCTGGACAGCTGCGCACGGCCTGCCCCCAGGGACCCGGCGCCTGCACGCCCCTCCCCACTCTTCCCAGCCACTGCCACGGTGTGTGTGGGGGTTGTGGTGGCGCCTCCCATGTGGCCCTGGCCCCGGTGGACGCCCTAGGCCATTCTGGGGCCCAGGACCCCAACGCAGAGGCAAATCCTCTCCAGACACCCTGGGCCGGCAGAGGGCACAGGCGAAGCCTTGCTGGACGAGCTGGATGGGGCCAGGTTATCGCCAGTGTTTGGGTGTAATGTGTTCCCTCGGGAGAACTGGAGGGCTCCTTTAAGACGCACACACTCACGCACGCTGACATGTTCACATGCAACACACTCTTACACACTCGTACACACTTGTACACACTCACTGGACGGGAATGGAGCTTGGGCTCCGAGGGCGCGGCCTGCGGGATCCGGCGCTGACCTTGGCGGTGGCCGTGTAGTCCCCGCTGTCCAGCGTGTGGCCCGGCAGCAGGAGGGTCTGTCTGCGGGTGCTGACGGCAGCAGGCAGGACCACGGGGGCCCCCTCAGCGTCTGCGAGGCTCCAGGTGTAGGCGAGGCCGCGGGAGATGTTGCAGAGGACGGCGGCTTCAAAGGTCACCCCCAGCCTCAGGGGCTGAGCCCGCCACATCTGGGGGGACAGAGACCGAGGCTCAGAGCCAGGCCTGCGCTCTCCAGGAAGGGGCCCAGGCTGACCCTCAGGCAGCACCTAAACCACTGTGCGCATTTTACACACAAAGGTAACAGTGGGAAAGCCAAGCAGTTACCCTTACAGACTCGTAGGGAAAAACACTTTCCAAGCATAAGGTTCACGGAAAAATATCAAAAGAGAGTGGCAGTAGATTTGATTACATAAAATTTTAAGCTTCTGAAGGTCAAAAATGTAACATTTAGCTATGTGCAGTGGTGCATGCCTGTAATCCCAGCTTCTGAGGAGGCTGAGGCAGGAGGATTCCAAGTTCAAGGGTACCAGAAGCTACTCAGTGAGACTTCATCTTTAAAAAGTTGCATTTGGGGGACTCAGGACGCAGCTCAGGACCCCCTGGGCTTAATCCCTAGTACCACGAGAAGTGATATGTAAAAAAATAAAATTATTTGCAATATATGTGAGATTTACTTGATTTTTTTTCTAAAATATTCTAAAGTCGTTCTCAGAAATCATCACATTTAACCTCTAAATACTACAAATGTGTATCTATAGAAACTTAGTGTTTCAGTTTTTTTGTTTGGTTCTTTTTTTAAATTTTAAAACAAAAAAAGGACAGAAATGATAAAGAATTTCAAAACAACATAAAAGAAGATTAACAACGGTTAATATATTGGGTACTGTTATCTTCAGATTACAAGACATAGAAATGAAAAAATGATCAATCAGTGAAAGCACAAAGCATTCCCTTAGATGAACAGAGACTGGTAGTAGACTTATCTTTCTTGTGTTTACATAGGTAGACAGATAGATATAATCCTATCCCTTCCTTCTTTTCTCCTCTTCCCCACCCCAGTTCTTTCTTTTGAGCAGTTTCTTCCCCTTTCAGCTTCACGATATCTACTGTACATTTTGGCATCTTTCAGATTTTTACACTAGGAGACAGTACAACGTTTACACATGTGAGCCTGATTTAGTTCACTAACGAGTATGGTCTCAAACACACTAGAAAAGCCTCGAGTGCATCTTTCTTTATGGCTGAGTGGCACTCCATTGTACAAAAAGACCACAGCTTTTTTATCCATTCCTTAGCTGATGGGTATTTAGGTTGTTTCCAAGATCTATTACAAATTTTGCAGCTATAAACATGGGTGCACATATATCACCGTGGTATGATGTTTTCAGTTCTTCTGGGAAAATACTCAGAAGGGGAATAGCTGGGTGAAATAAGACCTCTAATCCTGTCCCATCCTGCCTCGGCCCGGACCTTTGTCCCTTGACACCTCCATAAAAATTAGAACGGGAAGAAACTGCAGCAAGTCGGGAAATGGGGCTTTAAGGGACACGGGCTCTAACAGCCTTGCAGGTCATCATTTAGTGAGTCTTTGGCAGAGGGTGTCCCCAGCCTGGGGTCCCAGGAGCGCTGCCTACCTGCTGGCCCTGTGACACAAGGCAATGACCCTGCGGGGAAGCCGCAGGGAGCGGAAGGACGGACAGACGGACACAGAGACCTGCGCTGCCCTGGTGTTCACAGACACGGAACATGGGAAGCCACCAGGTGAAGGACGCGGATTTGTGCACCTCACTTAATACTTCCTGCCCTTCCTTCCCTGTCATAGGGCCAAGGTTTCTACATTGGCCATAGTGGTGCATGGGTGACCCCAGTACCCACGGAGGCTGAGGCAGGAGGGTCGAAAGTCTAAGCCCAGCCCAGGCAGCTTAGGGACTTAGAGAGACCCTGTCTCAAAATAACAAACAAAAAGGGCTGGGGATGTGGCTCTGCGTTCAATCCCCAGGGCCATAAAATAAGTAAATAAATAAACATATTTAAAACAGTGAGAGTAGGGGCCGGGGATTTAGCTCAGTGGCTTAAGCACCTGCCTGGCAAGTGCAAGGTCATGAGTTCGATCCCCGGTACCAAAAAAAAAAAAAAAAAACCAGTGAGAGTAAATCGCCACACTGGAGCCGGCAGCCCGAATTTTATGGTAAGCTACACTCTCAGTAAGCAGAGACACACACACCCCGTACACAAAAGGCTTTAGAAAAATATGCACAATAAAACATCCAACAGCTTTTTTCTGTATCAATTTAGGAAGTGGAAATATAAATAATCAATAGAGTTATCAGTAATGTTTTCTCGGTTTCATAGATGAGAATATTCAGATGAAACCACTGCATAGATTAAAAGCCAAAGCCAGGACAGGTATGCTTTTTCTGTCTTTGTGTATCTGCTGAAGAACACACTTAAAAACCAATAAAAAGGGTAGACCTTGAAACCACCCTGCTGGGTGAAGGAGGTCAGACACACTCGCCGCCATACGGCACGGTTTCTCCGACACAGGCAACACGCAGTTTCAGAAACTTTTTCCAATCAGATTTTGCTGGCGATACAGCTCAGGGGAGCAGCACCTGCCTGTCCTGAGTTTGGTCCCCGGTGCAAAACAAAATCCGACTTTATTTGTGTGAGCTGGGGTGCAGGGCAGGGGTGCTGGAGGACGAAGCCGGTTCTGTGCCAGCTCCAGGACCCCCCCCCATGCGTGTGACTGTGGCACCCTGCAAACCTGGACTCACAAATTCTCACGAATCAGGAACCAAGGCTTGTCGAGGCTCAGCCTCGCAGTGGGTGCCTGCCCTGCCCGGCCATGTCCCCTTCCACCTTGGTCCCTCCCGCACCCCGGGAGCTGCGGCCTCGGCCTTGGTCCTGCGGGCTCAGGTGCTCCGGCCTCCACCCCCACCCCTCATGCCTGCACACCCGCATCCCGGACGGCAGTGCCTGGGGCTCTCTGCCCGGCACAGGCAGCCTGGCCTTGTGGTAACCTGGGGGGACGCAGGCACTTTCAATCCAGGGCCTCCGAGTAACGCAAGGAACTGAAAAATGCAAATCAGAACCCTTTTCCCTGGTTTCTATCTAACCTGCAGCTGGCACTCAACATCTGATCCTTTCTTTTCACTTTGGTGCCATATTTTCCTTTCTAGTGAGAACTGCAGTTCTCAAAGCCATCGAAGAAAGAGAGAGAGAGAGAGAGAGAGAGAAGGAAAGAAAAGAGGCCGCCAGCTCCTGGAAGTGAATGGAGTGGGGCATGGGGGCTACTCGGTGACAGAGGCCTCCCCGGTGCCCAGGCTGGGATGGAACAGGGCTCCTCTGTGCCCTCACACCGTCCTGCCTACCTGCACCTTCCGGGGCCCCATGTTCCTCACGGGCGGTGGCTGGCAGGGTTCGAGCACCACAAACAGCTTCGTTCTCAGGGTGGCGGCGCTGACGCCATTGAAGGCCAGGACCCGCACGGTGAACGTGCCCACCCTGCAGGGCACAGGACACCAAGGCTGAGCTGGGCGGGCGGGCTCCACGCCGTGTTGGTGACACCTGAGTTCGGCAGGCCAGCCCCAGGAGGAGGGGTGGAGCAGGCTGGCCGTCCAGCCAGTGGACCTGCTGCTGCCTGCCCTGCTGGGCCAAGCCCAGGTGATGGCACCTGCTCCGACGACCGACCCAGGCAATGGCACAGGGCTGCGGGCAGCCGCGGCCCAGCCCAGGGCCGCCCGGGGCCTCCTTCTGTGAGGGGCTCCTGGATCCTGCTCTGCTCTTGGCTCCCGGGGACCGATGTCCTGACCACCTCATGGGACAGGCCCAGCCTGGCCTGCGTCCTCCAGGAGGCCCAGGGTTCCTGTGGGCAGTGCCAGTGCTGGGGTGTCCTGTTTCGCTAAGGAAATGCACTGATCTGGCAAATGCACAACTCGCCATCGTTTGAGACTTTGGGATCGGAGACAGAAAGACAGCGCTGTCCAAAGGGCACACACTGCGGCCCCAGGGACAGGAAGGTCGACCCTAACAGGCGACCCTGCCGCCGCCTCCGCCCCTTGCTGCGCTTCCATTGTCCCGGCATCTGCTCCCGTGACTGAGAAGAGGCAAAGTCCCCACCCCACCCCGGCAGCGGGCCAGGGCGTCCCCCCTCTCCATCCCTGCTGCATTCCGGGGTCACATCAGGTGATCGCCTTGACCACCCGGGCCCAGTGACAGCTTAGTGGATGGATGGCACCTGTCTCAGCTGCACCCTGGTCAGGAAGGGACACAGGACTGTGCCTCCACGGTGCTTTGCAAAAACCAAATTGAAGGTCCACGTCCACACTCTTCATTGTGACCCGGGCCCCTCACATGCCCCGGCACCTGCCCCTCTGTGACCCCAAGGTTTGCTCCGCTGTTACCTTCAACCCCAGATCTCCTTCCTCTCCGGTGCAAGTGCCCCACACGATCTCTGCCTCCCGAGGCAGAACAAGCTGTCCCCACTGTACCCCTTGTCCCTACTGTGGCAGGAAGATCCCAGACAGCAGGGACCTCGCCCCCTCCTGGCCTTGCCCTGGTCACAAGGTCCCCAGTGGCCACTCTGGGCTGTCGCATCCCTATCTAGCCTCCGTGCTGAGCCTGAGATGACCCTCACCTGCTGTAGACGTGGCTGGCGGAGCTGGTCCCCAGGCTGACGGCGCCATCCCCGAAGTCCCACCGGAAGGCGACGTCCGTGCCAAAGTTGATCCTGCACTCAAAGGCCACGCTGGTGTTCACCAGTGCCGTGGGCGCCGACACCAGCCGATTAGCCTCGATCCGCCGCTGTGCCTTGACGACTCGGGGCTCGGAGACCACGCTGCCCACCCCGCCAGAAGCGGTGACCGTGACCCGGTACCTGCGAGGGGCAGATGGTGCAGGAGAATCAGGGGGAGGAGGTGCAGGAGGTCCTCTGTGGGAGGCCGTGTCCTCGGTGACACCTCGGAGGAGACCGACAGGACTCAGGGTGGCCCGATGGGACAACCCACACCCTTCGACTTCAAGCGCACTGAGAAGCAAGGCCCCGTGCTTGAAATCTTTTTTCTTTTTTTTTAATGGGCGTGGTGGCATGTGTCTGTCATCCCAGCACTTGGGAGGCTGAGGCAGAAGGACTGCCAAGAGTTCAAGGCCAGCCTGGACTACATAGAAAGACCCTGACTCAAAAAAAAAAAAAAAAAACAAAACAAAACCCTAGAAAGGGTCTCGGTAAGGCTAAATCGCCTAGATTTGGCTAAAACTTGCAGTTGACTGGTGCGGTGGCAAACGCCTGTAATCCCAGCACACAGGAGGCTGAGGCAGGAAGATCGCTGTGCGTTCAAGGCCAGCCTGAAGTACAGAGTGACACTGTCTCAAAAAACCAAAAAACAAAAATGCCCTTGCAATCCTCCTGCCTCAGCTTCCTAGACTGCTGGGATGACAGGAGTGCATGACCGCATCCCAGCCTCTGCCTTTGAGTCCCCTGCTTGAGCCCAGGTCGCAGAAGTACTTGGTGGCTTGTTATGCAGTGGACAAGATGCCCTTAGCTTTACATTGGTGGCAGGGGGGTGACCTCATATCCGTGCCCTCTGCACCGCTGCTGTGGGCCCCTGTGTCATGACTCCCGGGTTCACTGACCACTGGGGGACGCTGAGCCGCCTCCGGACGCTCCTGGAGGTCGTCCTCACCGGAGCGCCATCTCCAAAGTGCCATGTGAACTCCAGGGGTGCAGTTTCCTTGGTAACAGCCACAAAGGTGACGTCTGTGTCTGTGGCAAACACGGTTCCATTTGTGTAGACAGAGACAGCTGTGACAGAGAGGGAAGCCCAGGTTTGTCCCTGTGGCGGGGCTGGGGTCACCGTGTGCCTCAGCACCCCCAACCCCCTCAAGTCAAGAGCCACAGGGAGGAACCAAGGGGCTTTAGAGCTCCAAGCCCTCAGGAGGGCTCCCAGGCAGGGGCAGGGACCGTGACCGCGGCCCCTCCCCGGGAGCCGGGCAGGCGCCACCTGGGGCTCCCAGGAAAGGCAGGGCGCCCCCTGCAGGTGAGGCCGAGCTGCTCGGGCTCAGCAGAGGACCCCGGGTGGACGCTGACACGTACGCTGCATCTGGTACCGAACAGTCACACTAGGCCAGGCCTGGCTGCAGCCCGCTTGGGCCTCAGAGAGGAAGGACACGTTATAGGAAGCGACCCCAGGGACGCAGTGCTGGACCACAGTGCCTGCAAGGACAGAAAGCACAGGAAGCCCAAAAGAACCTCAAAATCGGCTTTTCTCAGGCGTCACATCTCCACTGCTGACGGCACATGGCCAAGTTTAAAAACCTCCCTGCGTTCAGTTCCAGTTCCGAAGCTTGGCGCACAGGCTCTGACTCCAGACGGGCTCGGGAAAGAGGGGCCTCACCCGCTTGGCCGCACTGAGGCCTTCGGGAGTGTTTTCTGTAAGTCCCGGGGCCGTGAGGAAGTCCACGCCTTCAGAACCACGTTCACTGCGCCACCAAGTGGCCTCCACGTAGGGCTCGGTAGTTTAACTCCCAGGGTGCCTCAGCGGCTGTCCAAAGAGCAGCCTTGTGCACTGAAGCGCTCCAAATGTCGCCTGTAGTTTGCACACACCTGTGCGTGCATGCACACACTCACATATCCATGTATCTACACGCACCGCACATGTGCACGTATGTACTTCGAGGCAGATCCTAAACACTGAATTAGACCGCAGAGAAGGCTGCAATCAGAGACACCTCTTTCCCCACAGGGATATTTGGAAAGGAGATGGAATATTTCTGTATAGCTTTTCTCTTTACAAAGAGATAAAGTAGAATGACTATTTTGTTTGTCACTGATTCACTCAGAATTTTTGTCTAACTGTCTGTTTGTGACAGGATCTTGCCATGTCGGCGAAGCTGGCTTCAAACTCCCAGCGATCCCCCTGCCTCAGCCTCCCGTGTGTGGGGATTACAGGAATGCACCACCATGCCCAGTTTGCACCAGAAGTTTTGAAAGCTATCCTGTGAATAAGAGCGATGGGGTCTTATTAACAATGAGTAAAAACTAATTGTGGCCCCAACCTGGAGTCAAAGAAGCGTGAAGAAAGTGCAGTTTGTGGGTTTGCTCAAGCTCCTGTAGTTTTCGGCCTATCGGGCAGAATTGCAACCCAGACCCTCTGATTCTGAATCCTGGCCAGGTACCTGCCTGGACAGCGCTTACTGGGCAGTTCAGAGAAGACAAATCCAGCCAGAGGGGCTGTCAAGACGCAGACTGGCTAACAAGCTTCCCTTGGCACAGGTTTCTCCCCAGGTCGGTGGCGTGGAGAGGAGCAGCCGGCACACGGAACTCGTCCCAACGCTGTGAGCTCCCTGGGCCTCGGTCCCCACCCTGGCTCCTCCTCTCTCGTGTCTGGAAAATGTTACCCACAATTCCACACGCTTGGGCTGCACCTGGGGCTATCTTTGACTGGGCCCCTGGCTCTGGCATTTGGACTCCTCTTCTAGAACTCGTGGGTCGAGTTCCTCTTCTGCCTCCTGCTGGCCTCTGACCTTTGGGTCCCCACTACAAGGTGGCCAGGAAGGGGGCAGCACACCCGCCGCACAGGTGCGAGGGCCGGGGTGGGGTAAGTCATCTCAGTCACCTTCCTGCTACTGAGACACATTGGACATCCGGAGTTTCAAGGGGGAGAGGTTTGCTTTGACTCATGGTTTGGGTCCATGGTCAGCAGCTCCAGGACTGGACGGTCTGGCAGAGCAAAAGCTGCTCACATCAGGGAGGCCAGAAAGCAAAGAGAAGGGAGGAGCCTGGAGGGAGACAAACCCTCAGCCCAGCAACCCCAGCTGTAGGTTCAACCCCAGCTTCCACAAGCCCTTCCTGGAGCGAGGTGGCACCTGGGGGACATCTGAGATCTAAGCCTTACAAGGCACGAGACCCCTGATGCCCCACGAGGCCTTGGTGGGGGAGAACGTCCCAGACACTTGTCGCTCACGGCTGCCACGCATGCCACCTCCTACCTCAGGCCATTTGCCATCCCCAGAGCACACGAGGCCCCTCTCCTGAGACTCCCAGCCCTGGGCCACCCCCCGCAGCCCTGTGTCCTCTCTGTGCTCCGCATGGCTTAGCACCTTCCCTGGTAACAAAGTCCCACAGGCCAGGACCTCACGTGACTGACCTCCATGAGCTCAGTGTTATGCAAGAACTACTTTCTAACCTGGGAGGGGCGAGCAGCGGCAGCTCCCACCGTGATATGTTGGCCGCTGTCACCGAAGCAGAGGAGACACAGAGCTGGGCCCTGTTTGCCCGGTTACCCCGGCCCAGCCCGGCTCTTACCCATCTGCCCAGGGTGGGAGCCCTCGAGGATGAGGACTTCGTCCCGGTGGGTGCTGCTGGAATTCATGAGCACAGACATGGCCCTGCGGCCTGCGGCCACGTAGTATGGCCCGAGCTCCACCTCGGGTCCCTGGCGCCCGCAAACAGCAGCCCGGAGTGTGTAGACGCCCTCTGGAGGGGAGACAGAGAGAGGCCGGGGATTCTCAGCGCGGTGCGGGGCACAGCCAGGAGGGGGCCACCCCCACAGCGGCAAGGCCGGCGGAGGCCACGTCCACTCGTAAGGGAAATAAATTGGACACGAAGGTGTGAATACCGAGTGTTGCTCTGGTGTGAGAAACCACAAGTGTAAATAAGGACCAGAATGCACTTTGACTGACTTAGGAGGAAAATGCTAAATGGAGAGGGGGGAGGGAGGCAAGACAGAGTGGAGGGGGAAGAAAAGAGGAGAAAAGTAAAAAAAGTCAAGCATCCAACGCAACATGGAAAACAAGGAAAGAGCAACACAAAAGCAGAGAGGAGAAAACCAAGGTCACAGTGCGAATTAATAAACTAGGAGAAAACAAGGAATGAACAAAACTCTAAAATCAAGAAATAAACTTTGAAAGAAACTTATGCTCTTTAAAGAACTCAATGAAAATTCACTCAGCTTAATCAAGAAAAAGTGGAGAAAGAATAAAACACGAAATAAAAAGGGTGGCCAGGTGTGGTGGCGCATGTCTACCATCCCAGCACTCTGGAGGCTGAGGCAGGAGAATCACTGCAAGTTCGAGACCAGCCTGGGCTACAAAGTGAGTTCAAGGCCAGCCTGAACTGCATAGCGAGACCCTGTCTCAAAACAAACGAACAAACAAACAAAGTAGAAGCAAATAATCACATATGGTGATGAAAACTGAAGGAAAAGTCCTACTCTGTGAGTCTCAATGTAAGTAAATTTGAAAACAGATTAGAGAGATGATAGTTCTCCCCCCTCCTCTCTCTTAAAGACAGGACCTTGCTGTGCAGTTCATGCTGCCTCGAATTCACTAGGTAGCCCAGGCTGGCCAGGAAACCACCACACCCTCCTGTCTCAGCCTCCCTAGTGCTGGATCACAGGTGTGGACCATGGAAAGAACTGAGCATAGGAGAAACAGACTATGCAGATGAAAGAAGGGCCGGTGGGTGTGAACGCCTCAGGCTATAAAAAACCACGAGTTTCCTGGAGGGTTGAAAAAGAAATTCTCCAGAGGAAAACAAGCGTTTCCACAGTCCGGAACAGCGCCCCTTTCCTTGGTTAGGCGAGCACTTCCACGCGGGGGCGCTGACGAGCGCGCAGTAAGACTGCAGACAGAAGCTCGTTTTCCTGGGGCGCTGATGGCTTCCGCGCAGAGCAGAGCAGAGGCCCTGCTGACAGTGGTTTAGCGACAGCCTGTCAAGTGTGACACACGGAGCACTTGGGTAATGATTTCTTGCTCTTTTTTTTCATTTTTTGGAGACGGGGCTCGCTATGCAGTTCAGGCTGGCCTTGAACTCACAGTGATCCTCCTGCCTCAGCCTTCCACATGCTGTGACTACAGGTGTTCCAGGAAATGCTGTGCAAGCCGTCAGTTGCTGCCATGTCACTCTTGGACAGGCCCAGAGTTGATCTGAGACATCAGTCCCCAACCTTTTGGCGTCAGAGACCGTTTTTTTCCACAGGCGACTCTGGGTGGGGTGGTTTAGAGAGGATTCAAGCATGTTACTGTCACCGCACTGTGAATTTTAGGGCCGTTTTCATTATGCTGGATTCTCATTCGCAGCGTGCACGCCACACTCAGCCTGCACAGCTCACAGCAGGGTCTGTGCCCCTGGTGAACGGAGGGCCGTGGCCCCGATCCGCGGAGCAGGCGTCTCCTCCCGCCCCGCCCGCCTGCTGCGTGGCCCGGTCCCCGCAGGCCAGGCTGGCTCAGGCCGAGGCTGGGACCCTCGCTCTGCGGACGGATCTGCAGGGGCGGCTGGCGAGGGCAGGGCAGCAGCAGGCCAGGCCGGGGTGGCTGCCTGCGGGTCCCACACTGCGCTGCTGCTGGCCCGGGTGAGCCGAGCCCCTGAGAACGCGCCAGGCCCCGGGAGTAACGTCAGAGAAGGAAGGAAATCCTCAAACCCTGCCTCAACTCCCCGCGGGGGCTTCAGGGTCACGCAGGAAGTCCCTCCGGGGCATCCGCAGCGACCGACCCTCCGTCCCTCCCTCCACCCTCTCCACCCCTCCCTTCCCCTTCCCTGCATTCCTGTCTCTCTTTGTAAATGGAGCGCGGGGAATTGAGCACAGGAGGAGTCGCCTGCGGTGTGTCCGAAGGGCCGCTGGGGAGCCCCCCATGGTGGGGCGGTTTCGGGCGTTTGCGGGAAGGAAGGGGCCCCTGTCCCCTGGAATGAGCTGGCCCTGCAGAGCAGGCTGCACCCCTGACCCCAGCAGAGGTTCCCAGATGTGGGGGCCGCCAGCCGGCCCGGGGCCCAAGATGCCCTCTGCCTGCCCGGGGCTGCTTTCCTGCACCTACCTTCCCTGTACTGGTGGAAAGCGGTCACCACCACGGCCTCGGGCGTGTCTCGGAGCCTTATCTCGGCATCGGAAGTGTCCCCAAAGTCCACCCGCAGACAGAGAGCAGCCCCCGAAGCCAGCTGCACCTGGAACCCCAGCGCTGGCGGGGCCCCTACGTCCCGGGAGCTGAGGACCAGGCTGGCACGGCTCGTGGCACCAGGCGGAGCCGGAGCAGGGCGGTGGGGCCTTTGGGGGCCAGACTGGCACCGAGGCAGGCCGGGGCCGCGGGCGGTGCCAGGCTGCGGGCCCAGGCAGCGGCGGGGGCAGGCAGAGCCTCCGGGTCTCCCTCCGGGTCTCGGGGTGCCTGTTGGGGCCCTGGGTGCGTCACCAGGCGGGGTGGGTGTGGGAGCCAGCAGCCGGCCGGAGCTGCGGGGAGAAGCACAGGGGAGGCTGAGTCCTGGCCGGGGGCACCGGTACCCGTGGGTGCCTGGCGCAGAGCCCACTGAGCAGAGCCAGGGCCGTGGGCAGAAGAGGGGCCCTGGGCGCGGCCTGGAGGGGTTCGCCTCCCTCCCAGCTCCTCCTGTCTCTCTGCTTCCTAAGCTCCGTGGTGTGAGCGGCATCCTGACCCCAGGACATTTCTCTCGGCGCTAGTGGACCATGGACTGGAACCGAGAGCCACACGGGCTGAGTCATGGGGGGCAGGTATTTTGTCTGAGCAGTGAGGAGAGCGACTGAGACCCCTCAGATCAGAGAGCAAACACTTTCCAGAGGCCCAGGAGGTCACTGGCTTCTTTCCCCCTTGAGTACCAGGGATTGAACCCAGGGCCTTCCCACTGAGCTGCATCTCAGCCCTATTTTATTTCTTATCTGGAGACAGGGGCTCACTAAGTCACGCAGTGGCCCGGGCTGGGCTTGAACTTGCGACCCTCTTACATGAGCCTCTTAAGTGTGGCAATCACAGCTGAGCGCCACCGTGCCCAGCTAACCTGAGTGTCCCTGTAGCCGCGCCTCGCCTCCGTGTCCCCTCCCGTGCATATGCTGTGCCTGTCTCTGACTGTGCCTGTACAGACTGCCGCCTGAAGCACCGGCGAATCGGGAACTGTGTAACTCGGGATAACGATGCCATGGGCCCCACAGTGGTCACTCGGAAAGCACTGGCCTCCGTGACAGCAAACACGGAAGACAGGAAATCCCAGTGGATGGGGAAGAGCTGGGGTGAGAAGGGCTGCAGCTCCCTACCTCCTGGGAATGGTGGGGAGACCGGAAGATGGCCCCCCGAGCAGAGCTGGCCAGGTGCTGGCCTGTAGGGATGCGGCCGCTCTGCTGGGGACCTCTGTGGGGACAGTCCCAGGAAGCAGGGCATTGGCTGCGTCCTCTGCAGAGCACGGCTGTCCCGAGTCACAGCAGGAAACCTCTGTCCACCAGCTGCAGGGGGCTGCTGACGAGGAGGCGTCCTGGAACAGGACAGCTCAGTGACCAGGGGTCACTCTCATGACCTCCTGTGTCATGAGTGATGGTACCACTGAGATCCCTTATGAGGAGTGGCAGAAAAATACGGTGAGGGCTAGAGCTAAAACATACACATCAAGGAAAGGGCGCATGGCCAAGAGTCCCCTCAAAACCCTCCCCCTGGCTTCCGGCACCCTCGCCCCAGCGTTCCTGCCACCCTCAGCAGCGCTGGAGTCCTCTCTCCTGAGCTTCTCTGTTTGTGCTGTCAGTTGCCTCGATGTGCTAAACTGATTCAAAACACTTCCCTGTCTTTGTCATCCTGACTTGGGAAGAGCAGGAAATCGCACGGTGCCAGACCTGTGACCAAGGCGTGAGCACACAGCGTGGTGTTTCACAGGCCCACTGGGTGATGCCTGGCAGCAGGCCTGGGGATTGTATTTTTATTTTTATTCACAACTCATAAAGACCTCCAGGAAAAAGGGCCCCAGAGCGGCTGCAGAGATCAGCGAGGACTGTGGGATGAGTGTGCTCGAAGCCAGGGAGGATTCCGAGGGAGATTAACCGCACTGGGTGGTTCCCTGGGATCAAGTTTTTCAGGTTTTAATTTACACACTCATCACATGTGTATATTTTCCAGCACCCATCAAGTGAGCAGAGCACCCAGCCGGGACCCCGGGCACAGGCTATCAGGAACGCCAGATGGCTCATCACCAAGGGTGCACGAAGCCTCTCAGCCCCCATAACAGACATGAGAGGCTTCCTAGGGTCGCCTGTCACTGACTGGACACTGATGGCCGGCGTCCTCGCCAACAGCCCTTTCTCTCTGTCACCTTACTGCGGTGAGGAATTTCAGTCATGCCTTCAGAGGCCTGCATGGGGCCAGGGGATGTAAGGAGAGGTCGGGGTCCCCACCCCGCTCCCCAGCAGCGGTGCTGACACCAACCTCATGTGTCCCTGAGAACATGCCACCCGCATTCCCAGCTGCACACTGCTGCCAGGGACAGGAGCTGGGGCCCCCGCTGCTCCCGACGGTCGTGATCATCACGGATGTCTCGTAGGGAGCTCTGGAGGTGCAGGGAGAGGGAGGGAAGAGGAGAAGGGGTGCTGTTTCACCCGTGATGTGCTTCTGATGGCCAGTGTCTGTTTTGCTGGGGGAACCCTTGCTGTGTCCTCGAAGTGTCCCGAGTGTGGCTGTGACAGGGGGAGGGGCCCGGGGGTCACTGGGGCTGTGGCCAGAACAGCATGAGCAGGGGTACCGGGGGCTGCAAGGGCTGGCTCAGAGCCGGGATAGGTGGCCCTGGGCAGGTCCCCACCCACCCACCCGCATGGTGTTCTAGGGCCCCAGGTTACCACGTGGCACCCCTCAGAAGCCAGCTCACCCCGGGGCTCATGGGGTGGGACATGCACCCTGTGAATCTCCTTGGCGAAGCTCTGGCAAGCGCACAGACCTGGGCCTGCCCGCCTGGCCCCTGCGGTCACTGCCTGCGGCCCAGGTGGGACCCAGGTGTGCAGCCCGGCGCGGAGCAGCCCGGAGAGAGCCCCCCTTCTATTTTCGTTTGGTGCCACTGAAGACCACACCCAGTGCCATTTCCCCAGGCACCTCCAAGCCCATTTTACGTTTTTCATTCTGAAAAGAACCGTGTTCAGTTGCCCAGGCTGGACGCAGACTTGCAGTCTTTCTGCCTCAGCTCCCTGCAGTGCTGGGATGACGGGCGTGTCACTGCTCCCACCCTGCCCTGTGTTCTGGCTGGTGGCTCATCCCCAGGGGACCCAGAACGGGCACCAGGACAACACTTCCCTTGGTGGCTGCCTTGTGTACTCCAGCAGTTACGCCCTGCTGAAATCCTAAACAATTTCTGAAAATAAACTGCGGCTTCTTCTCTGCTCGATGCGTGTGTAGGAGAGAACGCTGAGTCCTCCCTGCCCCTGGCCGCTCCTCTCCCCCAGCACCCTGCCTCGGCCAGCGGACCTCGGACCTGCAGCTCTGCCAACTGCCTGTAAGAATGCTGCTACCTATCGGGCCGTGGGCCCTGGCTCTGCGGAGAATCACAGCGGGGCTCAGTGGTGTGATGACACGCAGCCTGTCACACCGCAGAGCCCCAGGACCCTTCCCGTGAAGTGGCCCGGTTCTCTCCCCACTCCTCAGCTCGCTGAGCCCCCGGACCGTGTTTCCCAGCCCCAGCCCTGCACGGAGGCGCAGCCTCCTGGGCCTGGTCTGCCTCCTCCTGGATGGAGCAGCGGCCCCAGCCGGCTCTGTGCCACCTCTGCCTCTGGCACCGAGTGACAGGGACCCACTGCAGTCGCCCTCGGGAAAGGGGTCGGCCTCGTGCCCACGCGCTGGGTTCCGCCCAGGAACATGCGGTGGGCCCTGTGGGCCTTCTGGCCTCCCTCGCATCTCTGGAATCTACTGATGTGCACGCTCAGGCGACGAGGCTGCCAAAGAGGTAAACCTGGGGTTTGCAGTGTTCACAAGCCCTCTTGTTGGTGTAATACTAGGAGTCGCCACAGGAGGGCAGACGAGGCCGCCACGTGGTGTAGAAAGAGGGGACCAGGCGGGGAAGAGGCTGTGTCTCAAAGCCAAGACCTCGGCAGGTCCAAGGCTGCCGCCGGCCCCTGAAAGACTCTGTGTTCCTTGTCTTCCCTTAACTGCGCTTCTCTTCCAAAGGCCAGAAAAATGGGAAAACAAAAAATAGAAAAGAGACAGCTTTGGAAAAATGCACGTCCTACCACAAAACTTGAAGGATTTTAACGTGGGTGTGGTGGCAGATGTGATTCATCCCTGGGAGGCAGGGGCAGGACAAACAAAATCTTGAGCCCATCCTGTACAACTCAGTGATTCAGCCAGATCCTGTCTCAAAATAAAAACTGTAAAGGGCTGGGGGGTGTAGCTCGGGGCAAAGGCTCCGGCTTCAATCCTCAGTAAAATAGACACACAGACAGATAGATAAATAAATATTTTTAAAATCCCAAAGGATTCACCTGGAAGGCAGGCACAATGGCAGACAGAGCCAACAGCGGACAGCCACGCTGTGCATCGCGTGGCTGTACGGGGCCGTACGGGGTGAACTAACCCCACACACCAAGCCCTGGCCCTCGGAATGCCCCCACATCACACAGGGGCCACGGCAGAGCCCTAGGGTCCTGCAGCTCGGCCAGCCACCCCCTCCCAACGCGCAGGGAGTGTGGAGCCGACAGCACGGCTCCTCCTGGGCCTGGGGCGTGTCCGGAGACTCGGTCCAAGAGGGCAGCTGAAGGGTGTTTGGGTGCCAGGCCACGTCCTTCTCCCCGCGCTGCTGAGGGACGCAGGCCTGGCTCAGCAACACTGTCACAGAGGTGGCATCTGCGGCCGCGGGGCTCAGACACTTGGGACTCGGGTACCCTGTGCCCTAAGGGGATAAGTGGAGCCTCTTGTCCAGTTCGTTGGGCTCTGAAGAAAGAGCTGGACCACAGGGAGGGCCGGGGACCTCAGCTTACAGGGACAGGCCACTGGCCTCCTCCGTTTGCAGAGTCCCACAGTGGTTAAGTACTTACGCACAGGGAGCTTCCCTCAGAGAAGCGAGGTGACACGCGGTGTGCGCCAAAGCCCGGCCTCCCTGTGCCCAGGCTGGGCCCTGACCAGGCCCCCGGTGGGGAAAGCCCTGCATGGCTGGCTGTGGCGGCATGCTGGCTTTCCTCCTGCGCCTTTTATGATCCCAGTTACTGATTTAGGCCACAGCGGTCACTTCAGGAGCTCTAATGATCAAGTTCAGTGTGTTGGCCAGCTTTCCCGCTACGGGGCACAGCTCAGCCCTGCAGCTCTGGGGAGGTCAGGTTTCCCAGCTCACCGTGAGCTCCAAGGTAGGAACACCATGGTGGAAGGCGTGGCCGGGAAGCAGAGCGGGTGACAGAGTCACAGAGGAAGTGGCCAGTGACCAGATAGGGACCCCACGGCCATGTCTGCAAGACCCACTCGGACGCCCCCAGAAGGGTGCTTCCCCGCCATGCTCAGGACTGATCTCAAGGCGACCAAGCCAGCCTTCTACCCTAACCACCAGTCCTGACGGGGTTCCGCCCTCAAGGAAGACCTAAGCATCCCAGAATTTCAAATGCTGCTGTCCCACCTGTGTACCAGAGAGCAAGTACTATAATTACGAGCCTTGTGGCCTCTGCATGGCAGTCCTGTTGTGGGCAGATGAGGCGGAGAGAGGTGGAAAATCTCACGCACCCACCTCGCATTCTGGGCATGCCGGGGTCACAGGCTGGCACCACCCCACATGCACACCCCGAATCAACACACACACCCTGTGCAGAGGCCTCTTCTGGGACCTGTGACCGAGGGGAGCCCACACACCCTCCTCTGTTTGTACAAGTGGGACCTCTAACGTCAGCTTCAGTGGCCAGAGAGGCTGTGAAGGCCACAGCTCCAGAGACGTGGCCTTAATGTGGATCCCAATGGCCAACACGCCCATGGCACAGTTGCTCTATAAACTGTAGAACTGTGTGCGGAAAAAGAGAGGAAGCCAGAAATTACTGCTCTTCAAGTTTCCTTTTTAACTTTTTCTGAGGTATTGAACTCAGTCTTTCACACCGAACTAAATTCCTACTCTTTAAAAAATATCTTTATTTTGGAATGAAAGAGGAAATGCGGTTGGACTTCTGGGAAGACAGTGGAGCAGTGGACAGCAGAGAAACAGCCTCTACGAGATTCGGTGTCCAGATGGGGGACACAGCAATGAGAGGAGGAAGAGGAGGGGAGGGAGGAGG
>PVJX010000218.1:0-18616 GCA_004027295.1 Dolichotis patagonum
TCAGTATAAGGAAATGAGTCTTAATTTAGCCAATGTTGCAGCAATTGTTCTGCATTCAAGGGGAGTCGCTCAAATTGTCTCCTATGGGCCATGCTTATGCAGGGTAACTCTGACTTCTCCATTCTGTTTTGATGATCTACGTGTCTGTCATTATCACATAAGTTTGATTAGTGTAGCTACACAGTAAGTCTTGATACCACTTAGTATTACTCCTTTCACTTTATCTGCAAGCTAGTTTCAGCTATATCGATGATGTGTGACTTTTCATGTAAATTTTAGAATAATCTTCTGTATATTTGCAAAATTTTTTCCAGGACCTTGTGTTACAATTCTGTTAAGAAATTGTATTAAATGTGCTTATCAGTTAAGGGAGAGTTGATATCTTCATGTCCAGCCTTCTATCCCATCCATATGACCTTCTGTTTGGATGTTGATTTTTTGTTCAAATGTTGATCAGTTCTTTCACTGGCATCTTGTAGTTTCCAAAATACAAGTTGGGTACGTGTTTGTTAGACATGCACCGAACATTTCACTTTTGAAATGAACTATTAAAAAATATCCTTAATTTTTAAATTGTTACCAGTGGTATTGTATTGCTACTTTGTTCCCATCTGTGCATCATCAGTGAATGGAAAAACAACTGACCCTACGTGCTGCTCCTGTATCCCGTGAACCTTCGGAACCCATTGGTTTTAGGATGTCTTCATTGTTAGTATCATGGATTTCTATCAGAAAAGCTGCGTTTATAGGGAGTTTTAATTTTTTCTTTTCCAGCTTTCGTGTCTAATATTTTATCTTTTCGTCTTGCAGTGCTGGCTGGAATATCTGTACTCCGTGGAAGAGTAGTGGCAAAAACAAACATCCTTGCCTTGCTCTGCTCTTTGTGGGCAAAATATGCAGTGTCTCAGTATGAAGTATGATGTTTTGCAGGATTTTTATAAGTGTTCTTTATCCAGCTGAACAACACCCCTCATTTCTAGTTTTGTGAGAGGTTTTATCATGACTGTGTGTTGAATTTTGTGAATTTTTTTCTGCATCAATTGATATGCTCATGTGATTTTTGTTCTTTAGCTTGTTAATATGATGGATTATTGTCTGGGTCCATGCGGTCTGCTATAATAAAATATCATAAGCTAAGTGGCTTATAAACAACAGAATTTTATTTGTCACAATTCCGGAGGTTGGAAATCCAAGGTCAGGGTGGCAGTGGAATTGCCATTTGGTAAGGGCTGCTTCCTGGCACGCAGTGGGCCCCCTGTGACCGTGCCGTCACAGGGTGAAAGGGGCCAAGCACACCTCAGGGTCTCTGTTCCGGAGCCCTCCTCACCTAATAATGCGCAAAGGTGTTGCCTACAAATACTACTGCAGTTTGATTTACGATTGAGCAGTGCACTTCGAGGAAGATGCAGCCATGATACTGACTAATTTTCAAATATCGAACTAGTATCTGGCCCCTAGAAAAAAATCTCAAATGCTTACATGCACACACACACACACACACACGTGCGCACACACACACACAAACTTTAACTGAATTCTATCCGAGATCTTTTATGTTTATATTCATGAACGATATAATTTTGGGTCTCTAGGCACTACTGACTTCACTATTTTCTGGGCAAAGCTGTGTAGTATTGGTGTTTGGTAGAATTTTTTGGTGAAATCATCTGGTCCTGGAGACTATTTTTTTTAAAGAGTTTTCAAATAAATTCCATTACTTTAATAATTTTTTGGCTGCTCCAAATTTATTTCAATGGTGGATGAACTGTGATTGTATTTTTTGAGTTGTTCCATGTTATCTGAGTTATCAGATTTATGTTGAGTTCTGTGCAAGACTTCCCTATTGTTCTTTTGATGTCTGCAAGGTCTGTAGTAATATGTACTACTCTAGTGCTGATATTAATAATACAATATGAATAATTCTCTTCTTTATTTCAGCTGAACTGGAAGCTTGCTATATTTCTTGATCTTTTCAAAGAACTATCTCATGTTTAATTGATTTTTCCATTGTTTTTCTATTTTAAATTTCATTGATTTCTTCTGTTGTTTTCATTATTCCTTCTGCTTCAATCAAATTATTTTGCTATTTCATTTTCTAATATCTAGACATGGAAATTAAGTTGTTAAAAATTCTCCTGTTTTCTAACATAAGATTTAGTGCTATACATTTTTCTTATGTCTCTGCTTTAGCTGCATCCCATCAATTTTTAAGTTACCTTTTCAAAACATTTGTATATTTACATGAAAACTCCCTCTTTGATCTATAGATTATTCAAAAAATTTCTTTTTATTAGTTTCCAGGGGTTTGGAGAATTTCTTATTATTATTGTGCTGATTAATTTCTAATCTATTTTAGTTCCTAATTTGAGTTGGGTCAGAGAACATCTACTGTATGATTTAATTCTCTTAAATGAGGTAATATTTATTTTATGGTTCAGGATATGATCAGTCTTGATAATGTGCCCTGGAAATATATATTTATTCTGCTAGTTTTGAGTGAAGTGCTCTATGTATGTTGATTAGATGTTATTGGGTGTTGATGTTGTCTTTATCTATATGCTTACCAATTTTCAGCCTCATTTTCCCTATGAATTGTTGAGTGTAATGACAAAACCTCCAACTATAATTTTTGATATGCCTGTTTCTACTTTCAATTTTATACATTTTTGGCTTATATTTTGTAGCACTATTACTTAATATATGCACATTTAGGATCATTTGTTTGGCAGATTGTTATGGCTTATATCTGGATGTCCCTCCAAAGCCTTATGCACTCATAGGTGGAGCTTTTTGAAGCTGGTTGGATCTAGGGCATGCTGTTACAGGCAACTGAGTTAGACAGAAATATTATAGGTAGACAGGGTGAGGTCCTTGAAAGAGCCAGGGCAGAAGCCCAGACACCTTGCAACTGCAGGGAAGACAGACACCCCCACTGTGGGCCAGGCCTCAAGACAGAAGATCAAACAAATGCACCTACATCTTAAGAATTGATATTCTAAATAGGTCTCTATCTGAGAAAACCAGAAGTTACCATCCAACCCTCTACTGGAAGAGTCACTGCTCCATTAGAATACCCACTTGCTACGTGACTAGCTTCCCCATTTGTCCACAATTTAATCAATTTCACCTGAGCAATTGATCTTATTGATTGACCTTAACTGTGTCCCACCTTATGCCTACTTTGTGAGTTCCCATGTGTTTCTCACCTTGGACCCATCTCTCCTTGTGGTTTTACTCTATAAAAGTGCCTAGAAAAGACAGAGTTTTTAGCAACCCGCCTAAAACCCCTTCTGTTTCTCTTTCAGACAGAAACTTTCTTTCTCTCAATAAATACATTCTGTTCTTAACCTCTGTTGTTCCTAAAATTCATTTTTCGATTGTAGAGAACACAAACTCATACTGGGACATCTAGTAAGTTGGGAGTTTCATTCCCTTTTATCATTGTACTAGTGGGATTAAGGGTGTGGGTAGTAAGTTAGTCCACTGACTGTCATTGGTATAGTTCTGAGTGTGGCTGAATGGAGTCACAGAAGACAGAAGCCCTGCACTAGTTGTGTGGGTGACACCGCCCAAAAAGCCTGTAGCCTGGATGGAGTGGAAGGGAAGGGCAGGCAGGCTGCTTGCTGCCTGCTCTTGCTGCTCACTGTCTTCTGCCTACCCTGCCATGGACTGTTTCTCCTCTGTGATTCCCTTCTGCAATGATGCCTTGCCTTGGAGCAGCTGGCTCTGGACTGAAGCCTCTACAAACTGTGAGCCAAAATAAACTTTTCCTATATTTATTTGCCATTTGTATTTCTTCACCTGAAAAGTGCATTTTCATTTCAGATGCCCATTTTTGGATTGGGTCTTTGACCTCAGGCAGCATGATTTTTTTCAATTGTTTTATGTGCTAGATAGAAGTCCTTTGTCTGAGGGACAGTTGGCTAAATTTTTTCCCACTCTGTGGATTGTCTTTTACTCTGTTGGTGATTTCTTTTGATGTGCAAAAACTGTTAAAGTTGAAACCCCAGTTGTTTACCATACATTCCATGCAGTTTGTATTTTGTTCATGAATTCTCTGCCTACCCTGTGTCTTCAAGATTTGTATCTACCTTGTCTCCCAGTAGATTTAGTGTTTCTATTTTAATATTTAGAACTTTGATCCATTTTGACTTTAGGTAGTTCAACATCATTGGTCACTTGAGAAAAGCAAATTAAAACAACACTGAGATTTCATCTCAGTCCAAAAAGAAGGGCTATTATCAAGAAATCAACCAATAACAAATGTTAGTGAGGCTGTCGGGGAAAAAGGAAACCTTTACTGTTGGTGGGAGTGTAGACTGGTGCAGCCACTGTGGAGGTCAGTCTGGAGATTCCTCAGAAAACTAGGATTAGAAGTCTCATTTGACCCTTACTCCCCTTCTTGATATTTTCCCAGAGGAACTGAAAATGTCATACCACAGTGATATATGTGCATCCATGTTTATAGCAGCACAATTTGTAATAGCTAAATCTTGGAAACAGTGCAAATGCCCATCAAACAAGGAATGGATATAAAGGATGTGGTATTTTTGTACAATAGAGTACTGCTCAGCTATATAGAAGGATAAATTTGAAGCTTTTATAGTAAATGGATGTAATTTGAAATCATGTTAATAAATGAAATAAGTAGGACTTGCATATGTAAACATTGTATTGTCTCACTAGTGTAAAACACTGACAGAGTAAATAAGATCCAAAACATACACTAGATACTGTGAAAGTGAAAAGGGAAGAAAGTGCTCAAAAGGAAAGAACAACTAGGATGGGGGAAAGGAGAAAAGAAAGAAGGGAAAAGATTTTATGTATCTATATAGATCTGTATAATGATGAGCAGTTATATTACTCATCTCTTAGTTCATCAAAAAGAACACTTTGTGCTTTCATTGTTTGATCAATTTTTTCATGCCTATGTCTTATAATCTGAGCAACTACTGTGAAGATAACATACTATGAAGCATGCAAAATATTTATCATTGTTAATCTCCTATTATTTTGTTTTGAAATTCTGTATCGTTTTTATTCTTTTTTCTTTTTAAAATAAATTTTTTTTAAAAAAATGAGGCTCTCTTCTTGTAAATTTTGTCAGATATTTTGTCTTGGCAATGGGTAACTAACCAAGACATAGACCAACAACATTTTCATCATATTTTTACACATGTACACACACACATACACACACACACATACACACACACTGTGATAGAAAAATAGATACATGTTTAAATTAACAAAATTTATTATAGTAAATGACACATTGCCATTAATCACCCTCAGAATATTCCCCCTTGCTTCAAACACACTTATACAATCATTTTTTGCCTTTTTCCTTTTCCTTTCAAGACAGAGTCTTTCTGCACAGTTCAGCCTAGCTTTGATCTTGCTATGTAGCCTAGGCTGGCCTTGAACTTGGTGTTATCCTCCTGCCTCAGCCTCCTGAGTGTTGGGCTTACAGGCATGCACCACCATGTGTGGCTATTTTGCCATTTTTGAAGTAGTTCTGGAAGCCCTCTTTTGTGAGTGTCTTCAGTTGTGCTGCCGTATTCTGAATTGATTCAAAACCCTTACCTTTCATGGTCATTGGAGTTTGGGGAAGAGACACAGGCTGCATGACGTCAGGTCTGGTGAATAAGACGCATGAGGACACAGTAATATTATGCTCCTGATTTACTGTTGGATGGCACTTGGCAACAATATTCACTGTGTTTTCAGTCACATCTAAAGATACTTATAAGAGGACTTGATAAGCAGCTTCATAAAGTGCAAGAATAGTGTGCCGGTGCCTTTGAAGTGCAGGGGGGCTTCTTAGGGGGATTAATGGGACTGTGTCTTTTACTCTAATTTTTACCTAGAGTGCACCATAAGTTTCAGTCATCCCTTGTACACATCTGATCGTGGTAACCTTCAGTGCCTAGTAATTTTCTTCATTCCAGAGTCTACTTTACGTGATATTAATCTAACCATTCCTGCTTCTTCCCACTTCTTTTTGCATGGCATAGCTTTTTCTATTTTGCTTTCAACTAGGCTACGTTGTATCATGGGATGTGAGTTTGTTTTGGTATCATGCAGTTGGGTACTTTTCTATCCACTCTGGAAGTATGCCTTTTTAAGATTTTTATTTTTTTTTCATTAGTACCTGTTTGCACTACACCATGTTTACACTCTTTGTGGGGAGTTGGTACATGAACACAGCATATCTTAATTCTTCTGAAAATTCCTGTTCTTCTCCTCTGCCTCTTACCTCCATCTCTTGTTCCCCTTAGCCATCTGATAAAGCTCCCTCTCCCTTTTATTTTGTTGTTTATTTATATTTTGGGTTTCTCATATAAGAGAAACTATGAGGTATTTAATCTTGCATGTCTCATTTATTTCACTTATGGTTTCATGGTGCATCCGTTTCCCTACAAATGACTCAAGCTTATCTTTCTTTATGGTAGAGTAGTCCTTTGATGGAGGTATTTATATACCACATTTTCTTTATTCATTCTTTGGTTGATGGACATATAGGTCATACCCAAGATTTAGCTATTACGAGTTGTCTTGCTATAAGCATGGGTATGTATTACCCTTGTAATATGATTTCTTTAAGTCTTTTGGGAAGATACCTAGAAGAGAGATAGCTGGGTCAAATAGATTTCAGTTTTTATTCCTTTTGAAGACTTTCCATTCTGATTTCCACAGTGGTTGTACTAGTTTACCTGGCACAAATACAGACATGTGGCTCAATGGAGCAGATCAGAAGGTGCAGAAACCACTTCCAGTACTTTCAACTTTTTGAACTTTGACAAAGGAGCTGAAAGCATACACTGGAAGATGGATAGCCTGTTTAATAAATCGTGCCTTAAAAAAACAATATATTGAGGTGTGATTTATAGGCAAAGGGATCACTTACTGTGTGCAGCAAAGTGAGCGCATGTGAGTATGCACTTGTGAAACCAGCCCCTCCTCCAAGGCAGCAAATCCACCCATCACCTTCTAGATGTCTTTCCTGCCATTGCTTTGTCATCATTCTCATTGGTTAGTGATAAGAACATTAACATAAGAGCTTCTGTCTCAGCATTTCTCAGAGCACAATACAGCATTGTTAACTATAGGCACGGTGCTGCACAGTGGGCCTGCAGGGCTTACTTGCCTTGCTTAAATGGGACTTTTTGCCTCTGGTTCTTACGTCCCGCTTTCCTCTAGCCTTCAGGGGCTACCGTTCTATGTTTTCCTCTGTATCAGTTCAGCTAGTTTAGATTCCACATGTATGTGAGATCATACGGTTTTCGTTTCTTGGTATCAGTCTCAGAAGCCGTCTGCTAAAAAAAAGGTCTGAGCGTAATCTTTTTTTTTTTTTTGGAAAGAATTTTTTTTTTATTTAAAAGAGAATAAAACAAAAGGGGGCAGTACAGAGCAGATCAGAAGAGGACAACATAGGCAACACAGTACTTTACATTAAACTTATTCATGGTTTTGCTCTTTCAATTATTTCTTCTTATTTCTTAATATTCCAGCACTCATCAGTCAACATTTTCTTTCTGTATAGAACACTCGTGCTGGCCATTTTCTGAAGGTGGGTCTGTCAGCAACAGATCCTCTGAACACTATTTTATAAGAAGATGACCAGTTTCTCCTGTATATAGAAATATGACAGCTCTGTTCTTTAAACTCTTGGAGAAATAGTGCAGTGACTTCTTCGGGATCCCTTGTTTTTTAGTAGAAATATGTTATTCTCATTGCTTTTTATATATAAGATGTCGTTTCACTCTTCCTGCTTGAAATATTTTCTTTATTTTTCAGAATGTGGCTATAATATAGCTTGTCATAGATTTCTTCAAGTTTGTCTTTGGGGGGCTTTCTCTGCATCTTGAATTTGTAGGATTATGCCTCTCAATAGTTGGGATATTTTCAATTATTATATCATTGAATGTGGACTCTCAGGCATGAGCATTTGGTATTGAGTTTTCACAGTGGCTTCTATTGCACTTGTTTTCCAAGCTTCCTTGCTTTCTCTCTGTTGTTTAGATCAGAAAATTTCCATTCTAGGGCACTGAGTATTTTCCTTTCCTGCCCCATTCTGCTGTTAGTTATTCTTTTCAGTTTTAAAATTTTTAGTTTTTCTTTGTATTGTATTGCTTTGCTGATATTATTTTCATTTTTAAAAGTATTTCTAATTGCTCTTTACAATATTTTTTATGAAGACTACCTAATTTTTGTCAGATAATTCTAACATCTCTATCATCTCTATATTGTTGTCTACTGATCATATTTTCTTATTGAAGTTGAAAATTTTCTGGTTCTTGCTATGAGGACTGATCATTGATGGAAACCTGGGCATTTTGAGCATTGTGCTATGACTTTCTGGATTATGCTTAAACCTTTTTTTTTTTTTTTTTTTTTAGCAGAACGTTTCTTAAAGTAATCTGGCGAAGGGTGGAAGAGGAAAGCTCTCACTCTTCCAACTGGGTGGAGGGGCAGCTTGATGCCCACATGAACTCTGAGGGGCAGCTAAGGGATCCGCAATGCTGTTGAGAGGTTGGGAGCTGATACCCCCTGCCAGGCCTCCACGAATGCCACCTGGCTGCCCAGGCCAGGGGCTGGCCCGTTCCTCACACAGTCTTTACTGAGGTCATGGCAGGGAGGCCTTGTCCTACTGTTAAAGGTGAAAATCTGAGCTCTGAAGGTCACTTCTGGTACCACCTCACTGCAGCGGAAGAAGGGCGTCTTTTTGCTGGTAGGTGGTCTCAAAGTTAGGCCCCCGCGTGCCCTTCTTTGAGGATGGCAGTATGTCTTGGTGATGTTGCGAGGCTAAGCTCCTTTGCTGGTGGTAGGGAGGGCCGCACACGTCCTTTGGCTTCTGCTTGCCGTAAAACAGATTTTGTCCACATAATTTCACTCTTATCGAGCAGTGCCCCTCTGATGGTTTGTCTGTGGAGAGCAGAATTTGCATCCAGTCTTTGTACCAGTTGACAGGAAAGGAGACATCACTATGTGTTCCTTGGCTTCCCAGGTCCTGCCGGTCTGCTTTCCTCTCTTCAGGCTTGAGAGTCTTCTCATGCTTGTTCTGTGTATAATGGGTAGGTGTTTCATCAGTCCTCGGTGGAAGGACCAAGGACACGAAGTCCACTCTCTCTGTTAGGAAGCAGAATTCTCTAGAATAACTTTTGAGAGAGCAATGTACGAGGCTATTAGCTGCAACTGTTCTCAGGGCTTCCTGGTCGGGGCATCTGTCCCTGTGTGCTCTGGGAGGCGGTTGTCTGCCTCCCTGCCTGCTTCCTTTCTGCCTTCCCTGGTCTCATCATTTCTCCTTCCTCACTGTCCCACCACTTCTTTTGTTCCCTTGCTTCCTTTGCTTTTATTTAATTTTAATTTTTTTTTATTTTTAAGAGAATAAAACAAAATGAAACAAAACAAAACAGAACAGAGCAGATCAGAACAGAACAATGCAAACAACACAGGACTTCATAACAAGACAGCAGGGCATCAACAGTGTCTACCATAATGTCTCTTGTTTTCTTTGAAATAATTGCCCATACCTTCACACACAATAAATTAAAACAAAACAAAGTATTATAAAACCAATCAAAACAAAAGAATGGAAGCAGAATATTCAAAACCAGAATATAGGAAATCAACAATGGCTACCGTAATGTCTCTTGTTTTCTTCAAAATAGCTGTCCATGTCTTCACACATGCTTGTTTTGATTAGAGAATAATTTGAACAGGTAATAGCAAAGATTAATGAAGTTACTATTTAATTTTTGAACTTAAAAATGTTTATATTTTTCTAAATCATGTGTAAAATTCTGTCGCAGTTACAGTCCCTGGTTCAGAAGAACCTGCGTGAACAGCATACCATCTTTGTCGGCTTCTGGAGATCTCTGAAAGAGAGAAGTTTGGATTAAATGATCACCTGATTCAAGGAATTGTTATTGCTTTTGATGATTGATGAACTTTTTGTGCTAACAATCGTAGTACTTTCATTTTCAGCACTTTTTTCATCATCACACCCATCGTCTTCTGTAGGACTTGGGCATCCCCACTTCATGGTTTTCTTCCAAGGACTAAAAGAAAGACTTTTAGATCTGGCATTTGGACTTATTTCCTCGTTAGGACAATAGCAGCTCAGTGAAACAGGAACTCCCCTGGTACTAATTTGTCTCAGGTAAAAGGGGAGGGTGGCTGGGCAGGGTTTTGACACGGTGCTCTTGGCTAGTCACTGAGCTGCCTCACCACTTTCTAATCATTCTCTTTCATTTTACTGCAGACTCAAGGCAGTATGTTTGCTCCATTAACCATGTACACACTACTCGAGGCGCCTTAGCAGGCCAGCGAGAAAGTGCTGTGCTCCTCTTAGTCACGCCCTCCTTCACACGGGACATGTCTTGCCACGTCGTGAGTTCTGATCACTGGTTGTTTTCCTTTGCCTACATGTGAGACAATCCTAAGTACAGAGTTAAAACCACACACAAGAAGACAAAGCCACTTAGGAACAACTGTGCTCCGGGAGAATAACCCAGACTACAACTCGAGTGCACGATCATCACCCAACCCCCATTTAAGAATACATAGTGATGGTGCTGCCATAGCTATAACAGAGGATGAAGAGCTTGGTGCAAATGCTTGTGCAGGAAAAGCACACTCTGATGAAAACAAAACAAACACACATGTGCTATCGATTTATGTTTTAGAATAAAGTGTTCTCTTTCAGAATTACATTGGAGCTCTTCATTAATTAATCTTTTTATCCAATTAGAAACATCATGAAAAAAATTGAGAGAATCAAGCAAACTCTGGTTCAAAAGATGGAAAAATCTCTTTTTCTCAGATTTCGTTCATGTTAAGCACGAGATGCATGATTTTCCATAGATCACAAAACGAAGACTAAAGAAGGCATGGTTTATCATCCGTGAAGTGAAGGCAGTTCCTATCAATGGACCCTCAGGAATGAATGGCAAAAGAAACAATCCCTAGTGGCATGGAACTGTCCCCAAATGCATATGACTGTGAAGAGTGCTTGGCAGACACCATTCCGAAGAGGAAATGGGACATTTGGGAGATGGGAAATTGACCATCAACAAGAAACAAGCCCCTCACAAAATGCCCAGCACAGTGAGCAGGGACTCAGACATCAAGTGACAACTAGCAAAGGACACCAGACTCATCTTGTGTAAATCTCAAGGCTTATGAAAGACAGTCTACAGGCCTGTTCCCCTTCTGTGTGGTGCCTTCACTGACCGGCTGCCTGAAAGTGATTGTGCAGAGCGGAACGAGGTGGGAACCAGGCCAACAGGCTGAGACAGGACATCCAGACCAGTCGGGAGAAGGATTTTCTTTTTCTTTCCTCTTCTTCTTTTTCCTTTTTTTTTTTTTTTAAATTCAACAGCATTTTATTTAAAATGAAATTTCCTGTAAAGTTGTGCATTGCTTTTTATTTAAAGATGTAGTATCTCTGAGAATAAAGGGAGGAAGGGAGGAAATTAAAAAAGCAATGAAGGAAGACGTCTGGCAGCTTGGCCTCTCACCAAGTGACCCTTTGATAGACCACAGGGGACTCAGAACTATATGAGCCTACCGAGGAGGCGAGCGATTTATGGTGCCTTGTTTGGGCTTTTGATAAGTATCTCTGTAAACTGATGCAAGGAAAAACAACCCTGGACCTACTATAATTGCAGAATTCCTGTAAATTATTTTAAGATGAGCGAGGCCATCAAGACTAGAGAGAAATAACCCCCAGGCTCAGATATTTATGTGTATTTCATTTTCAAAATCAGTGCCACAACGTCCCAATGATCATTAAGCAACCTGTCCGGGTGTCCTTCGAAAGCCAGAGGATTTGTCCCTAGAGGAGGATGAAATAGTTATTCATAAGGCAGGACTTGAGCCCCACTGGGCCACATCCCATGCATGAAACATGAGGAGCCCTGGAGCCCTCAGGACCACCTGGCTCATTCTGAAGAGCTCCTATTGGAAAACCTCTTGAAGGGACATCAGGAGATCTTTTTCATTCTTTTACCAAAAGCTAAAATGTGATAGAGCCAAAATATTCTGGTCCATTTAGCAAAGTGACAAGCTTTGATAGAAATTGGTGTCAAAACCAAGAACTTCTTTCTGTTATTTAGGGAAGTGATTCTCAACAGGGGGTATATTTTTGCCCCCTCCCAAGGATATTCAGAAATTTCTGTGGACATTTTTTCATTGTCACATTAGGGGATGCCATTGATTTCTAGTGATTAGAAGCCTGAGATGCTTTGAAACATCCTACAATGTTCACGAGAGTCTCTGTAACAGGGAATAATTCAGTTCCAAGTGTTGATAGCACCAAGGCTAAAAATCTCTGATTCAGGGGATTTTTGCAGGTTATTGTTGAGGATCTAATATTGTGGGACCTCCGAGAACATTCTGCTTTCAGAACCCCTCTGTTGACTCTTTTGAATGTTTCTGGTTAACTCCAGAGTTTAAGGAGATCTCATGTGAGGTGTTTTAGCACAGAATTTCCTTCATTCTATGACCAAAAGATTTTCCCCCAGAAAGCTACATTATGAGTTTATAATGTTGGCTATGATAGGGCTTCGGAAAATCTATCACCACAGTGCAAAAGTAGAGTTGTCTTTGTATCCCAAGTGCAATGGATTCATCTTATAATCAACCACCTATTGTGCCACTTACATTATTGCTGGATAGCACTTTATTTTAAAGTATTAAGTCTTCCAAATTCCTAAGATCACTAGAGAACAAGGACTTGATAATACAGAAAGACCTGCAAGAAAATTTGCTAAAATGAAGGACTTCAGTCACAACGTGATCTTTGACTATGAAAACACGGGCATTTGTCTACACATTCGAGCTTACATGGCCTTAAAAGCATTCCCTCTGTGGCTCCTGGGAAGTGAAGGAGGCTCCTCCAATTTGTGTGGCAGCTGTGCAAATGACTTCCAGCTACAGTGCATGGCATGACTTTCTGAGAAGCTGTTTCTGCTAAAGCAAAATAAAGATTCAGGGAAGCAAGTGCAACCTGGTCTCACCCAACTTTTCTCAAGACAGAGCTCTGGGCTTCAGTCTTGTCAATTGTCCCCCACTGCTCCCTTTATTAGATGTAAGCTGGAAGGATTCATGGTTCTCCCCCTTATCACTGTGAGGCAGGTAGAACCAGTCCAGCTTGTGGCTTGTGTGGTGTGGCCGTGGGGGGTCTTCAGAGATTGATGAGATTATTTCAAGACTGGTGTTTCCAATGTGATTCAGGGAGTACTTTGTGTTCTATGTGGGTTGTGTTCTAGGACCTACTTCCTCTCTAGCTCCTTGGTCTTGCACTCTCTCCTTTTCTCTTTCATCTATGTTAATATTAAGATGGGCTGAGATTGACAGAGGACACTGTATTCACTAATAAAAGAGGAAAAGTGACCCCAACCTTGACATTTTTCTAAATTGCTCAGCTTATATAGCAGCATACGCAGATCAAGGCGATGCTTGACTGTCTCACTTTCCTGGAGGCGAATTACTTGTCCCTGAGAGCTGGCAGACTCATAACTCAACTGACCAGCCCCTTCTTAGGCATATGATGAAGATTGTTTTGGGGGACATGTGTTCCAAAGCCTATACCCTGAGGTGCTCAGCGGGAGGAATGGCATTGTGGAGGTGCTATGGAGTTTACAAAGGAGAACAGTGTGGGTGTTTCCTGTAAATCCAGGTGTGTGTATGTGTGTGAGCATTATGAGTAAGATAACAAAAGAATGCAAGAAACAGCATTTGAAGAGCACATCAGTTTGAGTCTCGTATGAAGGGAAAATACACTAAATGCTGTAAGCACCCAAGGAGGAGAGGTTCCTATAGACTTCTGTCAGCATGGAAGGCTTCCGGTTGTGTTGGATGTGAACTAGTGCATGAAGGAAGGAAGAGTGAGGTAATAATAGCAGCAATGATATGATAAAACCATCACTTACTAAGCTCTTGCTATAAATCAGGCACTATTCAAAATATTTAATATGCATCATTTTGTGTAAGTCTGCTCATTTTTTGAGGTATCAATTGTGATAGCAATTTTGAAGATGGGAAAACAAAGGCAGAGAAACCTGCAAGGAGAAGATGAGGAACCTGCCTAAACAGAAGCATCATGGTAAACTTCCCTGAGATCTCTTTAAATTTTACGCCTCTATGCCTCACCATAAGGTCTTTGCTTAAGTAAACTGGCAAGCTGCCCTAGAGAAAAATGCAGATTTGGTGATCTTAGACTGTGGAGGCCACTCCCATAAAGGATCAAGGTCATGTCCCTGGTCACCAAGCCTGAGGCTGTGGTCCCCCTGCTCGGGTGCTGTCTGCAGCCCCATTAGGATTAGAGCATGTGGACGAATCTGCTTGGAGAGGGGATTTGCTTCATCACTCGAAGTTTGGTTTCCATGTGGCAGCAAGCACATGAGAGTGGCCTAGTTGAAACCAGAGCAAGTCATATTCAAGTGGGGCTGGCGGTGAATCAGTGAGTGCTTACTGGAGTCCAAGGTCAAGGCCATGGTGACTGTGATTAGTGGGAGGTCCTGAGGGTGGAAGGAAGGGGAATGGTTGGCACTGGCAGCAAGATGGTTCCTGCTGGGACTGACTGCTAGTTGGAAGGAAGGGAGTCCTCGCTGTCTCTGTTAGCACAGAGGAAGGGAACAGCAGATGGTCACTTGAAGGATGAAAATGAACATAAAAAAAAATACACCAACCAATCAACAAAATCAGCCCAGATGCTCTGGTTTCATGACCTAGCTGTCTGTGCTGGGCATTTTGAGGTGAGGACCACAGTGCTGGAATGGCATCCAGCTTTCCCTTGGAGACTGTTGTCACCTAGTGCTTCTCCCCAGAGCTCCTTGGGGCATATGGTGTGCCATTTACAAGAGTGTGATTAGGGAGCAGAGTGTGCTCGGTGCCCTCAATCGGAGGCTACCTCACTGTAGTGCCTACGTGCGCCAGTCTTGGCTGCCGTGGTGGTGTTTTCAGGACAGGAAGAACTGCTCTCTCTGGCTCCAGGAATTTCCAGTTCAGAAAAGGGATCTTCAAGTAAGCTAGACTTCTGGACATTCCATAGTGATGAGGCTTAGCTCTCCAGCTAAGTCCTGGAGGTAGCTATTCATAACTTTGGTGAAGAAAATGAACCATGGAGGTTGGAGCCAGACTCGGAGAGCAGCTGCTGTCCTATGCAGGTGTGGCCCTTGGTTCTGTGCGCATTTCCTTCTCGCCTTATTCAACAAGCATATGCACAAATAAACACATGTGTGTTGAGTGCGGGTCAAAGGGTGCAGAGAGGGACATTCTGGTAGACTTGATTTCTTGGGTTGTTCTGTCCAGGCAGGAAAAGCACACACTCACCTGTCAGGGTGGACAGCACCAGCTTTCACTGGAAAACAGAAGTCAGGGAGACAGACTCTTTTTGTCCTCCTGTGCAGACTCATGTCCCAAACACAAAAGAGCAGAGGTGTTGCAATAGGGTGCCAGCGAAGGAAGGGAATATCCAGTAAAGTAGACAGGATGACACCTCAAAATAGTGTCTTGTTATGGCAAAACATGGCGTGTGGACACACCAAGATGTGCGTGGATGGGAGAACTAAGCGGGTTTGTAAAGGTCCCAGAAATTTTGTGCTGAGTGTCCTGCTAGCAGGCACTAAGGGCTGAGCTGAGCCGGAGAGCAGCAGTTCTGGAGGAAGTACTTGCTGCAATTGCTCAGCCAGTACCAGAACTCGTGTCTTAAGTCAGTGCTGGGGGGAGGGCCACGCCTACTTTGGGTTTTTATTGAAGCACTTGGTTCCTGGGATCTTTGAGGCCTTGCCATGCAGTCTACACTAATTCAAGGTGCTGTATTCCAAGGGGAGGCAGAGCTGAGCCTTGGGTCAGTATCATGAACTAGACATTACAAAAATATATATGTTACTTACACTATTTAAGTTATATATTAAGTATGTACGATATCTGATATTATACACACACACAGATGCGGTGCTTGTTGTTTTCCTCTTACTTGAAGGAGAGCAAGCCAAAGTGATGACGTCAGAAATGAGGTGCAGAAGGCCACTCCAGGGAGCTGTGAAATTGGTGCCACTTGGCAAAGCCCAGTCTTACAGTTGATTCTAAAAAAGCAAAACAAAACAAAACAACTCCAAACTGTCATTTTTGCAAGAAGGAAACCAACTCCTACCTTTTGCATTGCTAGAGTAACTGATTCTAGTGGAATGAACCCCAAGCCTCTTTTTGAAAATCTAGAGTAAATCTATCAATAGATTTATCATCTAAGAGATTCATCATATCATTGATTCATCCAATAGATTCATCCAATAGATTCATCATATCACTGATTCATCAATCAATCATCATAGAGACAGGATAAAATCAACTCTCTTGCTAACTTTGTGCACCGTTTACTTTTTATTACGGTAGAATATACGGTAGAATATACGGTAGAATGGACTATGTTGAAGTGGACCTAAAAGTGGCCCTCAGCGACCCAGTGGCCCTGGACACATCTGTAGTGTAGGGCCCTGGGTACCCCTTGGCTTCTGCCCAGGGCAGGGCACGTCCCCCATCCAGGGGCTTCCGCAGGACCCTGGTGTTCTGCAGCCCCATCCATGACCGACTCCTGCTGAGGACTCACCAAACCTGAACCGGTGGCTACTATTTGAGAGAAATCCTAAACACCAGCAACATTCTTTGTCTAATTTTCTAGGCTCATTGACAAAGTCTCACTAAAAACATCTTTAATGAGCTAAAACTTAAATTTTTCTTAGAAAATAATTACTTTTTAACACATTTCTGCAGTGTCAGAACCTTTTATAATAACATGTACCAATTTTTGAATTTATGAAAGCAAATGAAATTAGCCTTTTGATTGTGTCTTAGAAGAGATGGCCAAATAATCAGCAAGTTTCTGTGTTCTAAAAAATGTTGTATTAATGATGTTATTCAATGTGTTTGATGTTACCTAGTTGCTTAATAAATTAAGTGTAGAACTTTGCATTAAGAAAAATGTTTTTCTTTCTTAAGAATTGTAGTGTTCTTAGTAATAGGTTTCCCTCTTTGACTTGGCTGCCAGGAAACTCAAAGCTATACTTGGAACTCAGTTATGGAGAGTATCTAATTCCTGGCTGCTTATAAAACTTTGCAGTTACCTAATTTTCCTAAACATTTTTCCCTGAACATTTTCATGTGTATATATTTTTAAGTCATAATGTTTCTGAAAATATTTTTGGAAGTGGACAAAATGTACAGAACAATAGCATGTAAGTATTATTTCAAAATTATCCATGAATTCTCAGCATTTTATCATCTGCATTGTCTTAATACATAACCTTGTGTCCTGTGCTTTTCTTCTCCTATAAAAGCAAATTCGTGCACAGTTTCTGTGAGAAATATCATTTGGAAGCCCAATGAGTTGTGTAAACTAAGAGTTTGTGGACACCTAGGGTGTGATGCAGTTTTTGTTTTGAAAACAAATTTGTATCCCTGTAGGTCTGCCCTTCGCCTCCTCTGTCTTCCTGGGTAGATTGCCTGTGAGGCCAGGGGCTCTGCAGCTCTGCTGGAGGCAGGGCTGTGGTTGTCAGGCCCTGTTCCAAATCTTGGCACTTTATTGTCCCGTTGGAAAATCTTTTTGCCTTGTAAGCCTGTTTTTTCTCTGGACACACAATTTCCTCATGGTCTTTGAGAGTGGCTTTGAGTTGGACATGGGGTGGTCATGGGAGTACATGTCACATGTCACATGTGATCCAGTGCCTGGGTCAAGACAGGGAGTAAAGAGCAATTTCCTAAAAATAGGAGTCAGTGGGGTACTTAACTTATTATATCAAAAACAAATAAACAAAAAAATCAACACTTTCTTGAGTGTTCATTGTATGCTAAGAATTAAAAGACAAAAATGATGATCAGTATGATAATTTCCTTGTCTTCAAAAAATTTATTAGAGGAACTGATGTGAATAGTCACTTGTGGCTGGTGAGCACAAGGACTTCACCAAAGGGTTAGGGACTCTGGCTCAAGCCTTTGCTGTGTGCTCGTGTTCCAGTCATCTGAACTCTCCGGGTTTCATTTCAGTGTTGGGATGAGGGTTGTTAGTTGAGCTCCGAGGCCTGGTTTTGTGTGGGGCCACAGATCTATGGTCTCTGGGGGGGGGCGGAAGTGAGGAGGGGGGGTGGCTCCTCATCCCCACGGAGGGATCATGACCAGACTGCTGGTCCAGGGCGCTGGGCGCCTGAGCTGGAGCAGGGTGCATGTATCAGGGCCTCTGTCCCTTGGGGAGGGTGCTGAGGAGGGCTGGTGGGTCTGGCCTGTGGGATTTGGAGGAACAGGCACATTCATCCCTTAGCTCTTGCTCCAGCAGCCCAGATATGCTAAGGGCCCTGAAGGAGGCAGGAGAGGCAAGATGCTGTGTTTGTTTCTGATGTTGTTGTTTGTGTTTCATAAAATATTTTAATCATTTAATTTTTATGCAGTGCACCCTAAGCCTTTTAAAATTGTCTTACAAAGACTGTGGATTACCTGAATGTGAAGTAGACGTGTGTAGGGAACATGCGCTACACCTGGGGAAAGGGACCTGTAAGTATGGCTCTTAGTAGCTCCCTCAGGTTGCTACCCTACTGGAGAGGCCAACACTCATCTC
>PVJX010000218.1:18716-70220 GCA_004027295.1 Dolichotis patagonum
TCTTCTTCTTCTTCTTCTTCTTCTTCCTTCTTCTTCTTCTTCTTCTTCTTCTTCTTCTTCTTCTTCTTCTTCTTCTTCTTCTTCTTCTTCTTCTTCTTCTTCTTCTTCGAAAAAAAGCAAAACAGGAAAAAGGGTATAAATAATACAGAATTTAAAAAATAATATCACTAAGAAATCACTAGTTGATAAATTACATATTGTCATCTTAGAAACAGTTGTTCAAGTTACAAAATCAAAGCATAAAAAGTGGACAACCAAACAATGACAGTGCAAACCATTCTGTTTGATAATCTAACAAAAACTTAGTAGTATGGTTATCTATTTTACATACTTAATGAAATTAATACTTAAACATATATACCATTATATTCTTTAGAGTACTTTCTTTCACTTTCATTGTTATAGAATCTATTATACACTGAAGCAGTCTTCTTTTGCAGAAGAACAGAAATAAGATCATGGAGCTCTCCTTTCCCCCACGTCGCTTACTACTGGACACTCACGGTGAAAGGTGAAGAACTCCATCGAACCTGCTCTGTGAAAACAGCTTCAGAGGCAGGAAACACTCCTCAGCATAGTCCTGTGTTCTGTGCTGGAGGCTTGGGATTTGGGAGAGTGGAAGGGAGTTTTCTTGAGTTGTTGCTGCTGATCAGAAGACAGCACATTGTCTCCTCTGCCTTTCCTTTCTAAGAAGCTCAGGAGCAGCCAGGAAGCTCCCACTTCTGAGCTGGCCGGATGTACGTGGGGAATGTGCACTCGTGCACTCGGAGGCCCTGGCTGGTCTGCGGCTAGCACACAGGTCTTGAAAGGCTGAATTCATGTGTGCTACAACTCTGTGCTGTGCAGAAGCGGATGGAACTTGTCCTGAGTTGTTCATGAGGCCCAGCTGAGTTTCTCGCTTCTAACTGAAGGTCACAATGGCTTGGAGCACCTGCTAACCATACCATGTCCTGTATACCCCACCCACCCAGGAATGGCTCACACAGCATCTCTGGTCAGGTTCCTGGGAACTTGGGGGGTGTCAGAGGCACCCAGACTTATCATTGTGGGGAAGGTGAAAACCCTGGGGCAAGCTCGAGAGACCTGTGTCCCTCCATTGGTGGGCGTTGCAGTGAGCACTGTGACAAAAGGCAGGCGGCTTTTCCTTGGAAGTGGGCATATTGGGCGCAATGTTCTCCGCAGAGGGCTCAGAAGCCTTGCTCACTAATAAGAGAGTCTGCAGAAGAGAGACAAATTGTCCAGCTGGGCATTTTCTGAGTCTTTGGGCAGGGCCAATAGTTTGGAGAAAGGGGAATGGGGACATGGAGATAGGACTGTCCCCACAGTAGTTCAGGTTGTAAACACAGTATAATAGAACCATAACTCATCTCCAGTGACTTTTTCCTGCTACCGGGGACTGAACCAAGCCAACAGCCCTAACCTGTTTTACTTTTTATTTTATTTTATTTTATTTTAATTTTATTTTCTGCTTTCTGCTTTTGTGAGAGGGTCACACTGCTAAGTTGCCCAGGCTGGGCCTGAAGAAGTGGCCCTTCTCCCTCAGCCTCTCAGAGCTGGGCTTATAGGTGAGCATCTCCATGGCTGCTCCTCCAGGGACAGTGTTTGTGTCAGTGAGTCGGGGCTGCTTCAGTGGGTGCTGTGTGTGCATGGCAGGTTTTCTGCCAGAAATCTAAAAAAAATTTTTTTTCTGCTAGAAATCTAAAAAATTAACAAAAAAGGGCACTGAACCAGCCTGTCATTAGTCCCTCTGGTCAAGTTTGCCTGTGATCCCATTAGGCCCCTTCTCCTTCTCTATTTATGGAAGTCCTACACTTCCCTCTTAAGGAAAATGAGAGGAGTCACTCACGAAATGACTTTAAGCCACTTTCTGAAAAGGGCCTGCTGGAACTGCTTCATAATAGTGAAAGTTTTCACTTGAATGGGTATTGCAAACGATGGATTGACCTTCCAGAAAAGGAAAACACTCTTAATTTACTACAAATAGAAAAAATACAGTGTTAGTTTGTAGCTGTCAGATCACTTGCTTGAGGTGGGGTCAAGATTGATGCCACAAAATAGCCATTAATTCATCTTACCAACTGCTCAAAGTTTGAAAAATTCCCTCCAGATGTCATTGAGAATATTGCCCCACAGCTTGGCCCACAGCGTAACTTGTGTGTGCTGAGCTGGGGACACCTTTTACTCAGCCTATGACAGGATCCCATTTAGATGCCCTATTTTGCAATAATGCCACTTAGAGCCGTGATTCCAGCCTGCTGGAAAGATATACTTAAATGCCATAGAAAAGCCAGTGCTTCCTAGATTGGAATTAACTGCCACGCTTGTCTTTGGACAGAAAGGAAGCTTAGTAATCTCCTGCTTTTGGGAATCACCTTGAAAAATTGGGGCCACTGTCTTGGTAGGGCCTCCTAATAGTTTCCAGTGACTGTGCAGTTCTCCAGTCTCCATGGCCAGGATGAAGAATGCGGCCATGCCTTCACACAACCAGACATAGGAGTTGGGGCTATACCAGGAGTGCATGACTGAGCCTCAGGAGCCTGAATCTGACCCACGGTGTTACCCACCAGACCAGGCTCGCTCTGTACTGTGATTTCTCGAGGTGTTTGGTCTATGGGTTAGGGTTTCTTGGAAGGAACATGTGTTTCTACCTGGCTTCATTGTGTTTAAATCTTATATTGGAACAGATTTGCTTTTTTTTATTTGTTAGTGTCATGATGATAAATAAAAGCACTGTATTGGCAGTGAACATCAGAAAATCATGGGGTTGATGTTTTGTCATTATTAAAATTTTGGAATGTGTTGGTGGTAATGGTGGCATTGATAGCAAGGGTGTGTCTTGGTCTGAGGCACTCACTTTAATGTGTATGTATCCCCAACATGCTATGAAAAATTAAGCAAGCAAGGATCAGGCCCTCTGTGGGTTTTCTAACTTATCTGATTCATAAAGAAGTATTCACTGGAATGGGATGAAGTACTAGTTTAGCACGATAGTGTATGGTCGTCTGTCTCCACCTGCAGAGATCTCTGCAATGAATTCTGCATGCTTTTGCAATACCTTTCCTTGGTCACGTAGTGGCGGCCATGCTTCTTGTCTTCTGGCTCCCACCAAAAGCTACCCAAGGCTTAATATTTTTTAAAAGAATATTTGCAAACAAAAAATAGATTATGTTCCTATTGTGACCATTGATGTTTATAATTCATGGCTACTTCTGCCTTTGTTCTGGATTGTTGGCGAAGCAATTTCTTTCACCAACACATCTTCATGAGGCACCTTTCTCCTTCCGACGTAATTGAAAGTGTGTTTCTGGGTCCTTCATGGGGTGCCTGGACGTTAGCTCAGGACTGCTGAAGGGAAATTCCACAGAACTGCATCTTGTGCTCTGCAGTGGTTATTGTTTTGAACATGTAGGTTGCACTGCTGTTTCCCTTTTTGCGGTGGCTGGTGACCTTGCTTTTGGGGCGCACAGCAAACCTAGACTCTGAGGGGGATCGAGCGGCTTCATCTGCGGCCAGAGTTAATTTAGACACCGCTCTCCCCCTGAAGTAGAACCGGGGCCTATATACAAGTCAAATCTGCTATTTTTCTTTGGGCAATGATTTATTTCCCTCTTAAATTGGCTGGACCAGTTAGTTTTTTATTTTTATTAAGTCACACTATTCTTAAATGAAACTATTGATTTAAAGTCAGCTTAGTGAGGATTTAATTTGTTTTCAGGGGATTAGAGCAGGTAGCATGGGATAATTTTACAATAAAGTGGAGCAGAAGCGTTCCTTCACAGGGCCTTGGCTTCTTTCACTTGCCAGACTGCACAGACATTACAAATTTTCAAGTAAATTGTGGAAATACATTCATAAATCAGGTCTAATTCCTCTGCCTGCTTATGGGAGATTCAAAGGCGTGTTTCCCATGACCTTGTCCGGTTGTCCTTCTAATGACAGTCCCTGGGTCTGGTGCTAAGAAACACACAGGTGGGCTCATGTGCACACAGCATGCACAGAGATCTTGATCTTTAATATCAGGGAATCCACCTTGCTTCGCTCTTTACACTGCGTTGCTTTGGTTCTGAAACATTCTCCTTCCACTGCTGGGGATGGGGTTGGGTAGAATGGCCTGCTGCATGTGTTGGTGGGGGTTGTCTAGTTCACGCGCCACGGGAGGCCTCCTCTTCTGCCACTTGCCCACTAGCCCCACTCCTGCTTTGCCTCCACACATGGGTGCCACCATCCCCAGACACTGCCCAGCATGTCATTCCTATGAAAGACGAGGAGGGGAGAACCGCTTAGGAAGATTTTAAATTCCTGGAAGGTGAAACTATCCAAACACAGCCAGAGAGGGTTTTCTGTTGTTTGTTTTAGGAGCAGTCTTGTCACTGCCAGTCTGTTATCTTTGAACTTTACTGTCACTATCTATTTCCAAAGGCGTCTTTTCTTTCTCTTGAAATCAAATAGACTCAGAGCCATTTTCAGATTAATGGTCCTTGGTCTAGAGACTTTGAAACCATTTGGGGCAATCATTTTGGACATCTCAGGGTGTCCCCCCCCATCACTGGGCAGTGGGGCTGGATCTTGGCAAGCATCAGATGGCCAGGCCATCTGGCTAATCCTCTGTCATCGAACTGGGCTAGTTCAGCACCCTTCTTGGTGTATCTACCCTGCAGCAGTGTAGGCCTCACCCTGTTTCCTTTACAAGCATGAGGCAGCAGGCCCCATGCCACACAGAGAAGTAGGGGCCAGGGCAGGTGTCTCTGGGACTGTGAGTATTGGACATTCTAGAATGCTCTGTCTGATTGCAGAGAGCAGGTAAATCACAGAGATCTGAGAGCAGAGTAGAACAGAGGAACTTTCAGCCTGGGCATAGGCACTACCGCAGCAGATGCACGTGCCCACCATCTTGCGGGTGGAGGGGTCTTGAAGGCTCCACCGTGCAGGGTCCTGGTGGCCAAGGCTGTCTTTGTGTGAATGACTCACTCAGGGGAAGACCCGCCTGGAGAATCGTAAGGTCCCAGCCACACCAGGCGACGACGTAGATGGCTGAGCTCAGCAGGTGTTGTGACAGGAGGAACCTGAACTGGGCTAACCCTGCAGTACTGCAAAATGCAGAATAAATATTAAATGGGCCCAAAGACAAATTCTGAGAATTTTCTCAGTCATCAGAAGGTATCTCCATGAAGGTGTCATGAAAACTCAGAGAAACCAAAAGGAAATGCTGAAGCTAGAACAATGCAGGTGTGCAGGGTGAGGATGTGAGCCGAGGACTCTGAAGGCTGGAGATTTCCAGCAGCAGCGGAGAGCAGCTGCTGAGCCAGGCCGAACAGAGGCGAAGTCCAGAAAGGGTGAGAAGTGAGGTGGGGGCCACCTATCTAGGTTTAAAAAGCAGATCAGCACTTAATAAGGGAGAATCTCCTAAGCCACACCTTTCTGAAACAAGAAAGGAAGACTGGGCAGAAAAGAAACCTTCATAGACTGAGTTGTACAAGTGTATCATTTAACTGCTCGCTAAATAAGTTCATGGATTGTTACTGAAGTTAGGTTATTGGGGGCCAGCAAGGGGATATTGAGTCCCTGGGGGTCCCCTTCTTTTCCTCTTTGCTCCCAGATGCCACAACGTGAACAGGATTTGTCTGCCATTCAGTCCCTTCATGTTGTTGTTTGTCACCCAAAGCAAAAGTGACTCATGACCATGGACCAAAACCTCTGAAATGGCCAAAATGAACATTTTTCTTTGTTGAGATGATTATGCCAGGAATTTTCTTACAGTAATACAAAGCTGACAGGCAGTCATGAGGTTTTGTCTTTTTTAATGAGATTTTTTGCTGGCTTGTTTGTTTTTGAGGCTGGGTCTCACCATGTAATGCAGACTGGCCTTGAACTCGTGGTGATCCTCCCATTTTAGCCATATGAGTGTTTAGATGACAAGCCATGCCTGGTCATCGAGGTGTTTTTTTTTTTTAAACTCTTCATAATCAATTTCTTTGTTTTCAAAGTCTACTAAGGGACTTCATCTAGGAGCTAGAAAATTGAGAAGTCTTACTACAAAACTCATGCGAAAGTCAGCAAGCTCCAAACCCGTGACTCCACAGTGCATAAACACGGCCTCCACAGCCCAGGCAATCTTTGGCCCAAGCTGCTGATTGCCAGCCTTAAGCCCAAACAGGGCACCTTCTTAACGTGGGCAACATTTGTATTTCACATGCCCTTTAAAAGTAGGGAGGATGTCGTGTTGAGTAGTTCTCGTAGTCATTTCTTTGTTGTTTCATGAGTAAGCTGTCATTGAGTTTAACCAACTTAAGCACTAAAATACTCTCATAAACATAATGTAAAAACAGGTAATGTAGACTTTATGAAAATTAAAAACTTTTGCTGTTCTTAACCCACACACTGGAAGAAAATATCCTTAAAACATATATCTAATGAAAGACTAGAAATTAGACTACGTAGAGAACTCAAAATAAAAGAGAGAACTCATACTCCAGTAATGAGAGAAATACCTTGATACAACACACAGGGAAAAGATTTGAACGAAACTTTGCCAAACAAAGTACAGAGATGGCAAATTAACCCGTAACAGAATGGCCAACATCATTAGTCACTAAGGAAGTCCAAATTTAAATTGCAATGAGATACTAGTATGCAGCTATTAAACTGCTGACAAAACAGTGCTATCCAGTTCCAGTAAGTACAGGTATGCAGAGCAATTGAATCCCTCATTCAGTGCTGGGGCAATGAAAAACCTACCATCACTCTTGGAAACAACATAGCAAGTTCCTCTAAAATGAAAAACATACTTGTCACATAACCAAAATCCCATTTCTTGTTACTCATCTATAAGAAGTGAACATTTATCCCTAAAAAAACCTGTACATGTTGAGGTTGGGAAGAGAATGTTCACTAGGAGCTCCTCTTGAGTAATGAGTGCACAGTATTTATGTGAAAATATAAGTTGCTTTACTCATCATTTCTCAAATCTAGAAACAAATTGTCCATCCATCCATAACTAAACTGTGGCATACCCATGCAATAGAACATGAAAGAATGTAGTATGCCCACGCAGAACACACAAATGGCTCTGACAAAGCAAAGCCAGACTCAAAAGGCTACGTCTTCACTGTTTCCATTTGTATAAAACTTTGGAAGAGGTAGAACTATAGAGGCCTAAAACTGATTGCTGGGTACTGGGTACTGGAGTGGCCTTGGTCTTGCAGCAGATTAACTACAAAGTGGAATAAATAAGTGATAGAGATGTGCTATGTGCAGTTTCTGGTGGTAGTCACATGATTAAGCATTCATCAAAACTGATACTTGTCAAATGAAACCTCAAGGGACCTGACTTAAACCTGAAACAAGAGGAATAATTGAGCCAGTTGATTTACGTTAGTGTGTTTCCTGTACTATTTTTCCATGGTTAAGAACCAGATTGATTTTGTGATAAGTGTATGTAGTTTCCCCCAAATTCATCTCCTGTTGTGGGAAGTGCGTTCCCAATAGATAGCTCACGGACAATGGTCCAGTCACTCAATGACTGCTGTGAGTGACTCTCATGCCTATAAATCTCTGGTGATATCCTCACCATTATTTTGCAAATTCAAAGCATGGAGTAGATATAATGGCTTTGACAAGACAGGAGCCTTAAGTAACTGGTAATTTTATAAAATTTAAAGATTTCGGAAGACTAGAAGCAGCACAAGCTATAGGTTTATTGCTTTTTTTTTTTTACATGACTGTTTTGGACTTTAACACAACTTTGTCCTTAGTTCTGGAATCTGCTATTATTTATATAAACTGCCTATGAAATTGTCAAAAAGAAATTAACTTGTATATAGCATCTGCTGTTTATAAAATGTTGTTATATTTATCATCCATCCAATTTTGTCCAACTTTCCTACGAGAGGTCTAGAATCTTCCAAGCTGATGTTCACATGTGGTGAGACTGCTCTGCTGTCTACTGGCAGAGGTATGGACTCAGGTCCTAAAATAGCAAAGTGCACTTGCTTGTCCCTCAGTGCCCCGTCAAGGTTCCCACAGAGAACAGTCCCACACTTGCATGTTAGGGGAATCAAAATGTGCTGCACCCACACGATTCGCCATGGTAAGTGAGATGGTGAGTTGGCTTACTTTCTGGCGGGCAAATGAAAGTCCCAAACTACTTCAATTTAGGGTGTTCCGAGGTTTCCACAGGTAGGTGGAGGCATAAGGAGGCAGCAGTCATTAGCCAAGCAGATAAAGCAGGAGCTGTGTCTCTGTGTTGAGCAGGGGGTCTCAGTGCCACAGAGTCAGTCTGTAGCCATCACGGGCATCACTCACTGTTGCTGTCCTTCGGCGACTTAGGAGGAGTCCGATGCCTGGTGTAACCTGAGAAACTGTGCAGCTTGGCCCCACAGTTCTGGTCTTACACATCGTCCCTCTGTACCTGTTGCTAAGGCACCTGCAAGGCCTGGGTCACAGACCAGAACGTGGCAGCAGGCAGAGCTCTTCTGCTGCCTTGAGTTCTGGCGGCCCAGCCTGGGATCATCTTGACACATGGTATCCCAGAGGCCACGACTGTCCTGAGACACAGATTAGAGACACAAAAAGGACCCAGTCTGGAAAAAGAACAGGCTAGGCGGGTGGTCAGAAATGATTTGTTGGCTTGTATTTGGGCCACACGATTTTTCACATCTTCCAATGTCACTGTTTGGCTGGTCTATAGCCTTCCCTGCCTCTGCCTCTTCCTGTGACTCTGTCTTTCTCTCATCTCTGTCTGTCTCTGACTTTCTGTCCATCTCTTTGGCTTGTCTCTGTCTCCATCTTTGTTCGTCTTTTTTTCTATCTGAAGATAAAGCAGTGAAAGATGTTTTCTGTATAGCAGAGTAGGAAGTTGGGTCGGCCCTCTCTCTGGCTGATGTACCATGTGTAACTGCAGGGTTTCATTTTGCTTTACATTAATCAAACAACAATAAAAGCCATAATAACCCCACTAAGAGGCATTTTAACTTAAGACCCAGTGCTAAACACCCAGGGATTTTGCCTATTGTCTTCTCCAGTGCCCTGTAAAAGGAATTAGATAGCAAGAGAAAGAAAGAAAAATTGAGCCACTTTTTTTTGCATAGAAAGGGAGAAAACATATAATAAATTAAGGATAGTGGGAGTGAAATAAAGGCCAGAGGTAAACGACGTTTAATTGTGTGAGCTGCTCTTCCCCTCATGGTCCCTGCCAGCTGCTGCTGTTGCTGCTCCCTTCCTGTTTTAAGATGAAAGCAATGATGGTAGACACGTGCAGACACACAAAAGAACCTATTTGGACCGGCGTGTCAGCTCATCTTTATCAAATGTTGCACAGGTATATTTTGTTGCCATGCTTCATTACCCCAGAATGGCATGCCTGAAATGTTTGTCTCTTCTATAAACCCAATAGCTTTCCCAGCCAGGCATTGTTTGACAGGGCAATAGACGGGTGTTTCTTTCGCAGGCATGAGTTTGTAAAGGCTGGGCAATTAAGGAGAGAGAGAGAAAGGGACAGAGAGGGAGAGAGAAGGAGATAGAGGGAGGGAGAGAGAGGGAATGAGAGAGAGAGAATGAGAAGGTGGAGCAGAAGGAGAGAGGAGGAAAGAAGGACAGAAAAAAGAGGAGAAGAAAAGAGAAGGGGGGAGGAATAGGAGAGATAAATTTATTTAAAAAATAAGATGTGTTATATGTGCATTTTCAATTATTTTAATAAAATATAAAGAGCTAAATAATGAATGTGCACTGCATTTTAAAAGGATCATTTACCTTTGCTGGGGAAAACTCCTGTCCAGACACCTAGATGGTTGATTGAAAATAAAATTTTGACAATAATTTTTGTGATGCAAAAAGGGACATGGCAAATGTCAGGGAAAAGAACCATAGTAAATAAGACAACAGTCACCAGAAGTCAGATTTTGTTTTCATTTACACATAAGGCTATTACATCAAAAATCTACCTCTTATCTTCCAATAGCCTACTGGAAAATCAATATTTTAATCCTGTGTGATACAGATTAAATTCTTGGTAGTTGGAATTGGGTAAGGCTGGTATTTTATTCTCTCGTTTACAGCAATGATGACAATGGCTTTTGTGAATCAGAGGAAGCATGAACACATGGTACAGCTAATGTTTCTTGCCTTTCCTCTGGGGGTACCATGCCCAGTGGGTCTGGCTGAGCCACAGTTGCCAGGGGAGTGACCTCATGGCCACACTCTTAGGGGCCGCTTAGGGTCCGCTCATGAACAGGGGGGCTTTTCCCATTTGAGTTTGTATGAACATAGTGTCCCTGGCAGCACTGTCCCAAGACCCTTGTGAATCATCTGGCAAAAGAGAGGCAGCAATAATTGGGCAATTCCAGTGTGGAGGTCACTGCACACTATGAAACATCTGTGGCCATGCAGTGAAGTTTTTCTTGTAGTTGCCTGGTCTTCTAGAAGCAAGTCAGGATGAAAACGTGTAGAGCCCTCTGGCAGACAAGAGAACACATTCTGGGATACTTTATCTGAAGGACTGAGGTTTGGTGGATGCTAGGCTCCAGAATCTTTGATTTTGGGAAGGTGATTTGATTTTGGGAAGCTGTCACATACTAAGTAATACTTGGAGTCAGAGGCAGCCTTGAGGAAAACACATACATGTAGCTGAGTCACACATAGGGACAGTCTCTCTACTTGGGATAAATAAAAAACTCTATGTAAATAATTTCATATTAGTTAGAGTGAGGTCAGGTTTTGTCCCCAAAGAAGTTACTGATTTTGAGTTTTCAAATCTTTTTAGGTTTTATAATTACAGATGGGACATTAATTCTTAATTAATTAAAAAACTGGTCTGCTATGGTGACGGTCTTGTGGCCTCCCACAGAGGAGCCACTACGTTCAGGGCTAAGATGCTCCCTTGAGGGGAGCCTGCCACAGCATGGCGACACCATTCCTTGTGACTCGATCGCCCAGCGTCACGTGCAGTCACTTCTGCTTCATCCAAGGATAGCACATGTGAGGTGCTGCTCTATGGTATGTGGGGGACCCCGAAGAGCTTGTCCTGTGGTCTCTGGGTGTGAATGCTTTTTGCAATTGCTGCTTTGATTTCTCCCTCACTTCACCAGAGAGGAGAGTGCTCATCTTTCCATACTTGTCTGCCCCGACTTGTTTTATTATTGCGCTCTACTTTTGAAAATCTGTTTTCCACATGTGTCTGCAGTTCCTTCATGAGCAGGAAACTGAAGAGCTGCGGACCGTAAGTGAAACTCCGGCTCTGAGCTCTGTGGTTCCTACAACCTTACAAAGGTCACCCCCCAGCCCGGCCTCAAGTTTATGATCCACGGGATCCCTCTGAGCTTTGGTTACTTCACCCTTGATTACTTTTCTAACCCTATAAAATATTATTTTCCTTTCTCAAGAATTGAAAAGATGTGTGTGTGTGCGTGTGTGTGCATGCATGCATGTGCATATGTGTATAGTTTTTGTTCCCCTATGATCGAGTAGGAGCAATGTTTTGTAATTTATGATCAGTTCTGGATGTTGGCCCAGGTTTAAACTCTAGGCGTACCATTAAAATTTTGTAAAGGGACCTGTTTATGGCCCATCAAGAAATGCCACATCCCAGACCCTGGAATTACCCAGGTGATAAAGGTTGTATCACAAAGACCCTTGACAGTGTCCCTTTGGGGAACATAATTAAATATAGTTTCAGGTGAACAACAAAACCTTTCCTGGAGGAATTCTCTTTAAGGGCAGGGTCTCCCTAGGCTGGATGGATCAAAGTTGTGAGCTAGAGGCAGACACAGTAAAATGCAAAAGCGCCCTGTGTGTCTCACAGATGAGGAGCAGTAGATTCCATCCAGAGTTCGTAAAACCAAAATATTTTGGTTATTTTGTTTTCAAATTATTATCTATATATAAAAGAAGCAGGTGAAAAATGACCTTTTGACCTTGGAAAGTTTCTGTCCAGATAAACCCTCGAATCCCCGTGGGGTCCTCCAGCTAACTGTCCACAGGCTCCGTGCCTGGACTTTGCACAGCCGGCTCACTACCCTTTCCACAACTGATGCAATCCCTATCTGGTAGTGCTAGACGGGATCCGTGTCACCCTTCGCCTCTGGGGCTGCCTTCCTCCGGTCACAGCCTCTTCCCTCACTAGGCCGCAGAGCCGTGTGGACCTGAAGGCAGGAAGGGAGGGGAAGTAGAGTGCCTGTTATTCCGTGGAGCAGAAAAAAGGCTACACCTCAGAGGTGAATGATCGATATTGTTATAAGCGCGGTGTAGCTCAGGGCAGGTGAGTGCTGTGTTAATGAGACGCCACCTCCTGCTTCCTGACAGGTGACTGTCATTGTTCAAATGCTGCCATCAGCATGATTGATGGTCAGGTCATCCTGCCCTGCAGTCGGAGCGCCCTGTCTTCTCTCTTCTGTTGATGCCTCTAATCTGCTGACCTGAGGATGACCCAGCAGAGGTGGAGCTGAAATTAACATGTCATTTTCTCTAGTTAAATTAAAAAAGTGGGGAGGGGGCAGCAGAGAGGAGGAAAGGAAATTTGAAACAGAGGGAAAGTACAGAGTGCAGCAGCAAATATCCGAACCCTGCAGAAAGTCCCCACGGTGTTTTAGGCTAATACATTTCTAATAAAGATTGAAAACACATGGTAATGCTCACTTATGTTGTGTCAGTTTGCAGGTCTCGAAAGGCACTCAGGATCTTTCTAAAGAACAGTGACACCGCACGGTGGCATTTAGACAGTTACTTGTGCTGGACAGAGAGCTCATCAGATTGATCCTGGTTATCCATTCAAGAAATATTTGGGGAAAGCCTGCTTTTTACCAGTCACCAATTTGTCTTCACCAAAATGTTTTTTTTAAAAAGTGGTTTTATATCCCAGCACTTGGGAAGCTGAGGCAGGAGGATCATGATTTGAAGGGCAGCCTGAACTGCATAGTGAGACCCTGTAAGAAACGAACAAACAAACAAATAACACAAACCACTTTAGGCACTGACTGAAATATAGCAATCATAGAGTATTGGCCCTGGAACTTCCAAAGAATCTCAGCTTCCTTCGGGGAATATCGTCCTCCATCCTGAGAGACGCTGTACTCTGCGAGGTTGTCTGGCTTATGAAGGTAGTTAATAATTGGTTCATAGTGAACCTGACTGAAACCAAATTCTTTCAAAGGCTCCCTCTGAGCTTTCTTTCTTTTTCCTTTTGGAAGATAAGTGTGAGGCCCTTTTGGTGCTTTCCTCTCCCGATCAATCATGCGTTTCCCCTTACTTCCACGCAACGGTGACTGGCTTCAGTTTTATGATACGCTCTCTTTCCAGGCAATGAGTTGAACCTAGTAACAACTAACTGCTTTACGTACATCAGAGAAAACAAAGATGGTCTAAGTTTATTATTTCTTTAGAAAGCTTCAAGCTTTTTCATTAGACTTTTTATATCATCTTGATGGGGATTCGACTGGGGACCCACATGAAATCTTCAAGTATTGTGTGATGGTTATGTTGTTCTTTCTCAGCATTAACAGGTAAACATGATCTTTGATTTTAGTAGGGAAGAAGTGGCAGAGATATCCATTAGATGTTTCTGTGGAGTCTGGCTGCTTACAAAAAATATTCCCAAAAATGTCTCCGCAGACGAAACACTGTTTAATAGGAAGCGAGCAATGCTACGGTGTTATGAACAGAGCTAGCGTCTGTCCATATGGAAGAGAAAGATGATATCAAGGGCAAATTGCAGTAGGCTTTCCCCGGTGATAATACCACATTGATCTCACTCTTTAGACTTGTCCATGCACGAAGAGTTATAATTTGGGGGCTGTGAAACTGTTTAAATCCCTTTGGAGATGAGTGTTACTCAACATGAACACCCTGGAGTTCCAACTGTTTAATTCTAATTTGTGATGGGCTGTGTAGACCTTCAGTAGAGTTATTTTGAGCTTTCTGAGACAGTTCTGACTTAACGTAATTTGAAAATTTTCCAGTAAAGCGATTCACTAACAGTACAATGAAATGATGAATATTTATATAAATTAGTTCATAAATCAGAAAAAAGTCTGCCATTAGACTTAGTACATTCCTGAAGGTGATAATTCTACAACAAATTGACAAACTGTACATGATCTTTAGCACGGTAGTCAGGATTCCGTTTACGTCTGAGGGTCCTGGATGGGGAACCTGACGATGTCGGAGGGGATTCGCACTGACTTCAGGAAACATTTAGCAAATGTTCCTGGGTACCTACTGTGTCCCGGCACTGCCAGGTTTCAGTATTTGAAATGTCTACCTGATAGACTCAGTCACAGACAGGTGAGTGCTAGCTAATGGAGGCGTTTGAGGTTAGGAGTGGCTCCCCTGGCGGACAGTGTGGTGTGCGGAAACTGTCCCAGGTGCAGGAGACCTTCCTTGTGTCTTCCCTTCCTTTCCTGGTCATAGGCGGCCTCTCAGTGTGCACAGCCTCTGCCCACACCCACGACACTGCAGCTGTGCGGTACCCGTCACTCCAGCCGACACTGGCAGACTACCACAAAGGCTGGAACCGCTGAGAGACTGTGGGATATTCTTCCTTCCTGATCACAAGCCCATTCAAAGGTATGAAAATTCAAATTTGTAGCGAATGTTGGGAATGATAGTGATCCTCACAGAGTACATCAGCTATTTGCGTTTGTGCTGGAAGCTGACTTTTGTTTCATTTCTGGGACAAGCCACTTAATCACATTTGAGTTAAAAGCACCGCCTGGCGAGGCGCGTCCACGCACAGGGACAATGGATGTGGGGCTATCTTTCCTGACTGCGTGGCCTTGCTTGTTCAGACTGATCCCTGACGCACAGGCTCAAAGGAGAAGCCTCAAGATAGGAGAGAATGAATCTGTCAGATTCATTTTTCTTCTTTTTCTTGAGAGTGAATTTATTTTTCATGTTTTGAAAGGCGCGTGTGACCATGTTATGACAGAGTCCTTTTTCCCTGGACTCATATTTCCATTTTCATTTCTAACAAAGCGCATATTTGGGTCTCGGCATCTCATTGGTTCATCTCTCTCTGTCTCAACAATCCCTTTGCATTTCAGACTTTATGCCAAAGGAAGAAGCGTTGTGAATGCAGCTCATAATGATGATGGATTACAGCGTGAGGATTCGTGGCCAGTGAGTTGGCCAATTTACCTGCTCCTACCGTGGTACTGACTTTGGTCTGAATTATGGACAACATGAATTTTGGAATCTTCTTTGTGCTATGACAATGAATAAGATTTGTTAAGAGACTAGAAACATTGTAGGAAATGGGGATTGTGTAGAATCAGAAATGCAGCAAAATAGGGGTCTGGCTAGGTTTTGGCCAACATCCAGGAGCCCAGAATGCTGCAAACACAGATGCTAGTGGGTGAGTCCCTGCACTGGCCCATTCTGCAGACTGGGGCTCAGAAGGTGCCCACACTCCAGCACCCCGGCCTCTGGGGTTGTGCAAAGCGAGCTTCCACCAAGTGGCAGAGTTGCCCATTTCTGCTCAGCTCTCCATGACATGTGGCAACATTTGCCCCTCCTCTGTCCTAACAATGTCATTCATAATCATCCTGCAGCTCTGAAAACTTGCCAATATACTGAAGACTGTCACCTTCCCTCCATCGGCTTTTCAGCAAATAGCTCATTACAGAGACAATTTGGACTCCCAAGGTGAAGAGTGCCCCAGCCACCCGCTGTGTGGCCTTGTAGGCTAAGACCCTGTCCACCCCCCCATCTCCTGCTCACTGAAATTCTCATTTGTGCTCAATTCCATTTCTTCCCGTCTCCATGAGGACACTAATGTACTACTACTCCTCACCCATTTACTTGTGCCTTTTTATCTTCTTGTTACAGGGTCTGACTACACTGGCCTTAGGCTTGCCATATAGCCTAGGCTAGCCTGTGACCCTCCTGCCGCAGCATCTTAAGTGCTGGGAGGATGGATGTGCAGCACCAAGTCTGGCATCCTATTAGCTTCTGGCTTTTGTTTCCCCTCCTCCATTGGTTCCTTCCTCCTGGCATTAACATTTTCTCCAGTTTTAGTCACCCTGCCAAACCCTTCATTAACACTGCATCCTCTGCCATTTCCCTCCTCTTCTTTACGGCCGATCATTCCTTTTCAATTCACTGTCTGCTGATACCTGCAGGCTTCACCACCATGAACTGCCAAGGACAGTATTTTCCTGATAGCCAAAACCCAGTCTTTTTACCTGCATGACACCTCTGGAGTGCGGGCACAGCTGGCTGTCCTTGGCTTCTGCGTGAAGGCTCTGCTATGGATTTCAGTGCATTCTGTTCATTTCTTTCCCCTCATTTCTATTCTTTTTGTGCTGCACTTACAGGTGATACTTTCTTTCTTCACTCCCTCCCTCATTCTTTCCCCCTCCCTTCTTTTTCCTCATCCTTCTTTTCTTCTTCTTGCTCTCTCCTTTCAGTACTTCTCCCTTACTCTACCTACTTTCTTGATGTATCCTTTAGACATTCCTTTTGCCCTCAAGGTGTTACTAAGCTTGATACTTATGAGCATGTTCATTGCATCATCTTGTCCCCAAGGTCAAAATGATCATGGAAGACAAACGTTTTGAATCAACCTAGACTATCAAGGCAGCCATGACAGTGTGACTAAAAACATTCATGAAAGACTTTAAGAACTTCTTCAGAAAATGGCAAGAATGACGGGTATTTTTTTTTTTTTTTTGGAGCAACAGGAAGTATTTTGAGGGAGATTACTGCCAAAGTATCTTTAATAATTTTTTATTTAAACAGTCCCCACATTTTTCAATTACCCCTTGTAGAGCTCCTAAAGCTGGAACTCTGCCTGAGTGCTATTCTGAAGCCCAGAAATGTGTGGCCACTGACAAGGAACACCCCACCTGGACCAATTCACTGCTTCCTGTCTTGCCTCTTTGATCTAACAAATGTTTACAGAATGCATACCCATGTGCTAGGCACTAGGCTGAGCCCTGGAAAAAACAATAGCAAAAACACATAGTCCCTGTCAGCAAGGGGTTTATTGTTTAAGAGTTGGATTCTGAGAAGGAAGCAAGAAATTATAATGCAGCTTTCTACAGCCATGAATGTTACAGAAAGAGAAATACAGTGAAAGAAGTGTTGAGGGCTGGTCTGGTAAGACTACCGCAACAGGGCTGTAGCTTAGTTGGGACCCTAAGATTTAGAATTAGGGGTTGCAGAATCCAGGAGATGAGGGTGCTGGCACTTAATAGCCGGACTGTGAAAGACAGCCTTCAGGGAAAGTGGTGTGAGGAGTGATCAAGAAATAAAGTTGTGGAGGTCGAAAGGGTGGACCTTGGGTTACCCTGTCAGCTGAGGTTCTTTGGTCACCAGCAACAGAAACTAATTCCTAATTTGTCTGAAGTGATACTGATTGACACTGTATGAGGGAGCTCACAGGACAGAATAGGTAACCAAAGGAAAGGGGAGGAAAGGAAATGGAAGGAAAGAAAAGAAAGGAAAGGAAAAGGAAGGCACCAAGAACTAGGCAAAATCTGTAGAGGACATCATAGTAAAATTATGTGGGAGCTGAGGTCCACCATCATTTCCATCCTGGAGTTTGCTCCGTGAAGCCGACTTTTGAGGAGGGAGAATGTCCAATGGGCAAGGTTAGCCTTCTCCAAATTCCTTTCTATCTGGTGTCCAGAAAAATGGGGAATCTAAGTGGTGGAGATGATTCCACAGCAGAGGAGCAGGTGCCTGGATTCACAGCACCTTGACCTCTCCCCAGCTGTACACAGTATACCTAGAAATTCCCAAAAGGAAATGGGGTGCTGAGAGAAAAGGAGATGGATTTAGAGGGGTGGACTATATAAAAATGGCAACCACAAGAACTTGTAGGCTAATGTAAAAGGTTTTTGATTTTTGCTACAGCTGATGGGAAGCACATAATTAAATTGCCATCTTGGAAAGATCACTGTAGCTGCTGTTGGGATGATGGATTGGACGGCCAGACCCTGAGGAGCAGGAGAAAGGCCAGGAGGCCTTGGAGGTAATCTATGTGACAAATGGTGGCCTAAGCTCAGGAAGAGGCCTGCAATTGGCAGATGTAGAGGACTGAAGAATCTGGAGGAGCTAGAAGTATGAGCCAGGTGGTTGACAGAAGGGCTGTGTTAGGGAAGGAAGAGGGATTCAATGAGATTTGCACACCACTACTTCAATTGTGGTATATAATAAGAGTGGGGTTCAAAATACTGTTGGGGAGCGGCCCCTGAGTTATGACTCCACTACTTACACTCTAGTGCCTCATGCCTGTGGTAGTGACTTCAAAGGACACTCCTTTGATGGTCTGTGAAGCAGCCCCGTCCTTGCTCTCTTTTCAGTGAATCCCCAGGTCCGAATCAACTAAGACCTAATACCTCCATCTTGTTTCATGAGCTCCCTGCTTCTCTAATCATATTACCAGTTTCTTAATTTTGTTTTCATCTCTTCCTTCTTGTAACAGCCTTTTAACAAATGAAACTTCTTAGCTTACGGTAACAGCAGATGCACATGTGGTTGTAGGACTAATGCAGAGGGTTCCCTATCACTCCTGTGTGCAGTCTCTCCATGGGCAGATCTTGTAAAACTGGTACAATGTCACAGCCAGGCAATGGATATTAACGGAGTCCTCGGGCCTTAAACAGATTCCTCAGTTTTACTTTTACTCATTTGCCAAGTGGTTAGTGTTCTGAAATTTTATTGCACGTGTAGTTTTGTGTATTAATCATCACGGTCAAAACACAGAGCCACTCTGTTTGCCTTGGGACCCTTCATGTTGCTGTCCTGTAACAAAACCTGAGTGGGGTCTGTCATCCTCTGTGTGTACCGTGGCTCCCAGCAAATACTCAAGTGCTCGCCACAGCTGCAGTTTTGTCATGCCAGGAATGCTGCACAGAGGGAACTGTGCTGCTCGTAGCCTTCTGGGTTGGCTTTTGCTTTGAATCTCGGTCTCCTGAAGATGCCTTCCAGTTGTCGCATTTATCAGTGACTCATCCTGTCTTTGAGGCTGAGCGGTTTTTCATCGCATGCATGGGCTGCACCTGTGTAACCTCACTGAAGGACATTTGTGAACTCACTGAAGGACACTGGAGTTGTTTTGGGTAATAAAGCAAATTTCTGTGCATAGCGCTGCAGAGGCTTTTGTGTGAACCACTTTTCATTTCCCAGAGAAAAATGCCAAGTACTACACTTGTAGGTTGTACAATAGTTGATTTTTAAGATTTTTTAAATGTTAATCTTTAGTAGTATGGATTTGCAGTACTTAATGAGTTCATTCTTTGTGCAGGGTTAGTGCATTCAAATCACAGAGTGTATTTCTTGCTACATCTCTCTCCCGCCCTTGCCTTCCCCAGTCCCTCTCTATCTTTGTCCTCTTCCCACTTGCCAAAGATTTAGCTTACTTTTTCCTTTTACCTGTCTGTTTCTTTCTTTTTAATTATGTGTTGTTTTTCTTATGGAAGAGAAACCATGTACTATTTGAGCTTGTGAGTCTGGTTCATTTCTCTTAGCATTATGATCTCAAGGTACATCCATTTCCCTACAAATGACCCAAGTTTATCTTTCTTGATGGTGGAGTAGTACTCCACTGTGAATAGATAGCACATTTTCTTTATCCATCATCTGTTGATGGGCATACAGGCTGCTTCCAAGATTTAGCTATCACGAGTTGTGCTGCTATAAATGTGGATATGCACGTATCTCTGTGATATGATGTCTTTAACACTTTTGGAAGATACTTAGTGGGGAAATACGTGGGCCAGGTGTAATCACTATTTTTTAGGAATCTCCATACTGTTTCCAAAGTGGTTATAGTAGTTTACATCCCCATCAATGATGTAGAAGTATCTCTTCCCCCGACACAACTTTTCCAGTATTTATTATTATTTTATTTCTTGATGATAGGTTTTTTTTCTGAAGTAAGAATCTCACTGTTAGCCAGGTGTGGTGGCACATGCCTGGAATCCCAGCACTCAAGAGGTTGAAGCAGGAGGATCATTGCATGTTCGAGACCAGCATGGGCTGCAAAGTGAGCTCAAGACTAGCCTGCCCTGCATAGTGAGACCCTGTCTCAAAAAGACAAAAAGATCTCAGTGTTGTTCTGATTTTAATTTCTCTAATGAGCCAAAATGTTGAACATTTCTCATGCATTTATTGGACATCTGTACTTCTGAAAATTGTCTATTCATTCCAGTTGCTCATTTTTTGATTTAGTCTTTTAGTTTGGGGGCCTAATTATTTTAAATTTAATATATATTATAAATACTAGTCCTGTGGCTGGGGAATATCTGGCAAAACTTTTCCCCCATTCTGTATGTTGTCTCTTTATTCTTATTTTCTTTGCTGTATAAATGTTTTTTAACTTAATATAATCCATTTGTTGATTATTGATTGTTTTGAGGGTACTGGGGATGGAATTCACGGCCTTGTGCTTGCCAGGCAGGCACTTGTGCCATAGAGCTAAACCCCCAGGCCTCTTGAAGTTATTTCTTGTGCAACTGCTGTTTCTGTTCAGAAAGTCCTTGCTCGTGCCTGTGTCTTTAAGTGTTTTACAGATTTTATCTTTCAAGAGATCAAATATATGTTTTAATATTTAGTTCTTTGATGCATTTTGATTTTAGTTTAGTACATGGTGAAAGATATGGGCCTATATTCTATCTTCTGCTTGTGGATAGTCAGTTTTCTCAGTATCACTTGTTAAAAACACTGTACTCCCTGCAGTGTATGTTTTTGGTCCCTTTATAAAAAATCAGATGACTGAATACGTGCAGAATAGAGGACTGCATCCTCTATTCTGTTCCACATATCCACATGTATATTTTATTCCAGCACCATGCTGCTTCTATCACTGTAGTTTTATAGCATAACTTCAAATTCAGAGTTGTGATCTCTCCTGAATTGCTCTTTTTGCTGCGGATTGCTTTTGTGATTCTATGTCTTCCCATTACATGTGAATTCTAGAATTTTCTCTAGTTCCATGAGGAATGTTATTGATTATTTGATTGGGATTTATTACATGTAAGTATCAGTTTGGGAAGGCTGGCCGTTTTGATAATATTGGTTCTGCCTATCCAGTTACAGGAGGTATCTCTCCAGTTACTGATGTCCCTGGCAATCTCCCTTTTTGGAGTACTTTGTAGTGTAGAGGTCTTTCACTTTCTTGGTTAGGTTAATTCCTAAGTATTTAACTTTTCTTGATGCTACTGTGAATGACGTTTTCCTAATTTCTTTTTTGGTGGGCTCGTTGTTGGTGTACAAGAATGTGATTGATTTTGTACCCTGTTACCTTGACAGATTTGTTTATTAGTTCTAGGAGTCTTTTGGAGGAATATTTTGGGTCTTTTGTAAGAAGGATCATGTCATTTGTGAAGAAGGATATTTTGAGTTGTTTTTTTCTATATATGTCTCTTGTATTTCTTTCTCTTGCCTGATTGCTCTGATTAAAATTTTGAGTGCTATATTGAATAAGAGGTGGTGAGAGTGGACTTTCTTGTCTTGTTCTTGATTTTAAAGGAAAAGCCTTCAGGTTTTCTTCATTGACTATGTATGATGTTTGGCAACTGGTTTGCCATACATGGTTTTCATTAGATTGAGATAAGGTCCTTTATCCTAATTTTCAGGGTTGTTATCATGGATGGATTTTGGATTTTTTCAGTGGATTTTTGTTTTAATTTTTTTTTTATTTTGAAGGCAGTGAAATATAACAGAACAAGACAGAACATAGCCAATTGAGACAGTACAGTGAAATTGGTACAGAATGTCACAACAGGTTACTGGGATAACAGTAATAGCTGCCATAGTATATCTCATTATCTTCACAAAAGTTGTTTCTTCAATCGGTTATAGCCAAATCAAATCAAATACAGAACATTTTAGAACTTAATGAAACAGAATATTGAATAGAACAATACAATTAATCAGAACAAAGCAAAACAGTGATAACAATATTGCCTTCAAAGGGTTAGTAGAAGGAAATGCCTCCTATTTGCTATATTGCATATGGTCAGCCTCCCAAGAGATGCACAGACCTCTGGCTCCCATTTGCTAACTGGAGTGGGGTGGGGGATGGGACGCGCCGGTAGGCTCACAGCTGCTTACCAGGGAGGAGGGCTGGTTGCCTGGTTTTACAGTGCCTCAAGTTCCAACATGGCATGGATCTCAGGAAACACTGGCTGGTTCTCCCTCTGGAGCTGCCCCCGCTTGCCTGAGCAATGGCTGCTTACCAGGGAGGTGGGCTGGTTCTTGTTTTAATTTTTTGACTCATTTTGAGGTGGTTTATTTTTGTGTCCGAGTTAGAGCGCTGCTTATTTACTTATTTTCCATCAATATTAGCTTGGTTAGTCACTTACTGCTCAATTATTTTAAGCAGTTAGTTAAGGCTATTCTTTCAGTGAAATACTTTTGTACCTTATCAAAAATCCTTGATCCTATTTGTGTGCATCTACTTATGGGTTATGTATTTTCTTTCATTGATCTATCTAGCTGTCCCTCTGCAAATGCCACACTGCCTTGACTACTGTAGACATAGTATAAGCTTCAATTTTGGGTAGAATAACTTATTTCATTGATTTTTTTCCAAAATTGTCTCAGCTGTTCTACAGCCTGTGCTTTACTATATAATTTTAGAAATGAGCATGTCTATATTTACAGAAAACCATGTTGAAATTTAGATAGGAATACTGAAACTATGGTTCAACTGGGGGATAAATGACATCTTACGAGGTTGAAATTTTTAGTAAAAATGCTTAGGAGTTTCAATGTATTTAAATTTTTTCAGTATATGTATCCTTTGAAAGTTTTATTAAATTTTTATCTAACTATTTAATTTTCTTGTGATTGATTTAAAGTGGTGCTACATTTTAATTTTTATTTTCATGTGTTTATTATTAATATTTGTTTTTGTTTTGTATCCATTTTGTATATCGCAAACTTATTGAACTCACCTTTTAGTTTCAGGAGTTTTCTTGTAGATTCTCTGGCATTACATAGGAAGAAAATCATGTAATATGAATTGGAAAGGATTTCTTTTCTCTTTTTTCTTTTCTAATCTAAATGTTTTTATTTACTTTACTTTCTTGTCTTATTACAGCTCTGAAGATCGCTAGTAGGTAGCATGTTGGGTAAGTGGTGGGAGGGCATCCACATCTTTGCCTTTTTTCACTCTTTGGAAACACATTGAGATTTTCACAATTAAGCATGATGTTAGATACAACCATTTTGAAATGTTATTTAGTAAGTTGAGAAAGCTCTCTTGTATTCCTACTATACTAAGACTTTTTGTTTGTTTGTTTTAAAGCTTTGAACAGAATTATGCCATTGTTCTTGCACTTTCTGAGGCAGTTCTGGAAGTTTTTTTTTTTTTTTTTTCCATCAGGAATTGAACTCAAGATCTTGTCAGGCAGGCACTGAGCTAAATCCCCAGCCCTTGGAAGTCTTTTTATTTGTGAGTGTCTAAGGTGTATACAAAGATGCAGGGAATGTTGCTTCTTAGCACCATCCAATGGAAAGGCAGCCTCATAGGACCTCACGGTGTGGCCTCAGCCACTTATTCACCAGATCAAGCACCGTGTGACTACTGTTTTTTTTTCCCCCAAAGTAAAAATAATCACAAAAGGTAAATGTTTGAAAGGATTCAGAACATTGAGGCAGCTACAACAGCACAGCTAATGACGTTCTTGAAGGACTTCCAGAACTGCTTCAGAAAACAGCAAGAATGGTGAGCTAAGTATATTTGAAGCAAGTGAAAGCATTTTGAAATAAATTAATGGCAATGTATCTTTTACGGTAACAAGACTTTTAAAAAAATTTTAAACATTCACTGTATTTTTCCAATCACATTTTGTTCTGTTGAAGTCCCCAGTTTTGTATATGTGGATTGGTCTGTCTCTCCTTGTAGCTTTGTCAGGTTTTGCTTCATGTATCTTGAAGGTCTGTTGTTTGATACATACATATTTAGGGTCATCAGATCTTCCTGGTCAATAGATCTTTTATTGGTTTATAATATCTGCCTTTGTCTCTAGTAATTTTCTTTGCTTTGAAGTTTATCTGATATTAATATAGCAATTTATACTGTTTGTGGATAAATGTCTGCGTGACACATCTTTTCTTATTTTATTTTCAGTTTACCTATGTGTTTTAATTTCAAGTGAATTTTAAAGAGCAGATATTGGTCCTATTTTTTTAGTCCATTGTGTCATGTGTCAATCTCTGTCTTTTGCTTCATGTATTTAGATCATTTATAATTAACTTGTTATTGATATGAAAATACTTACTTTGTTTGTTTCTTTTGGTTTTTGTTCTTCTGTTCCTGCTTTTTGGCCTTTGTGTGGGTTGCTTGAAAACTTTTCAGCATTTCATGTTGTTTTATATATAGTGTTTGGAATGTATCTTTGCATGCTTTTCTTAGTAGCTAGTTGGGGTGTTACAATATACTATAACTTGTCACAGTTTACTGGTATTAATATTTCACCATTCTGAGAGGAGACACTTCACATTTAGCTCTTTTCACTCTCTTCACTTAAATGTCTTTAATCTGTCAGAATGTATTAGAATCTTTGTTTTGCTTTTGGTACCAGGGATTGAACTCAGCACCTCAAGCTTGCCAGGCAGAGTGCTTGCGCCACTGAGCTAAATCCCCGGCCGCTAGAATCTTTGCTTTAATCGTCACGTATTACTAGAAAATTCATGAGGAAAACAATAGTCTATTATATGTATGCTGTTTCTATTGTTTTTAAAATGATGTTTCAAAATTTATTCTTTTTTCACTTTTTTGGTTGGAGGGATTGATTTTAACTATTCTTGAAGAATTGATTTGGTAGTCACCCTTTCTTTCTTCCTTTAATTCTGAAGATATTTTTCTTTTCCTTTCCTTCCTGAAGGATGGTTTTATAGGCTGACAGTCTCTTACGCTGTTTGATGTGTCATGCCTCTTCCTGGGCCTCAGTGGACTCTCCTGAGAAATCCACCCCAATTTGCGTTCATGTTTCCCTGGCCCCTCCCCACAGCCCTCCCATAGGCAGAGTGCATTGGTGCTCTCTGATCATACTCCCGAGTGTTGCTTTGTTCTTAGGATTTAATCATGATGTGACTTGTTGAGGACTCTTTGGATTCCCTTGGGGTCATTATACTTGGGTGTTGCTCAGTTTCTTGAATCTGTAGATTTAGGGCACTCATCAGATTTGGAGAATTGTAATCCTTTGTTTTCTGGGATACTTTTCTCCGAGCCATAGTTGTTCCTCTCATTATCTGATGTCTTAGGTCTCTGAGCTTGTGTGTGTGTGTGTGTGTGTGTGTGTGTGTGTGTGTGTTTGGATTGTGTATGTGTTTGGATCTTTCTTTCCTTAGTTCTTTTTTTTTTCTTCATTCTACTATTAAAGAGAGCTTGTACTTACTTGCTGAAGCCATTTCTCTTTTTTATTTCTGTATTTTTTGGAGCAGTGCTAGGGACAGAATGCAAGATTTGGGACAAAGCAACACTCGGGAGTATGATCAGAGAGCGCCAATGCACTCTGCCTATGGGAGGGCTGTGAGGAGGGGCCAGGGAAACATGAACGCAAATTGGGGTGGATTTCTCAGGAGAGTCCACTGAGGCCCAGGAAGAGGCATGACACATCAAACAGCATAAGAGACTGTCAGCCTATAAAACCATCCTTCAGGAAGGAAAGGAAAAGAAAAATATCTTCAGAATTAAAGGAAGAAAGAATAGAAACTAGGAAAGTGCTGTACCATTGTGCTACACTCAGTCTGTGTTCCATGCTACACTCAGAAGCATTTTTTTTAACATCCTTAATAGGTGATTATAACTCTGCTTCATCTTGGTATAAGCAGCAGTTGACTGACTTTTCTCAGTCTGTGACTTCTCCTTCTCCTTCTTCTTTTTATATCAGGGATTGAACTCATGACCTTGTGCTTGCCAGCCAGGCACTTATGCCACTGAGCTAAATCCCCAGCAACAATCTGTGATTTTCTGTTGTTATGCTATGTGTGATCTTTGATTGTATCTGAATGTCTTGCTATGGTAGAAGTCTCTGAGGCTTTACAAATTTTTTGTGTGGTACTGAGGGCTAGAATAGGTGCTTGAGCATGGTGGGTTCACTTTCTAACACTGAACAACATTTCCAGCCTTTATTTTTTTAACTTTATTTTGAGACATGAGCTCACTAAATTGTCCAGACTGACTTTGAACTTTTAATCCTTCTGCCTCAGCCTCCTGAATAGCTGGGATTAGACGTGATTGACTGCACCTGGCTAAACTTTTTACTTTAAAAAAGAAATGGTTATAATTTATATGTATATGTCCCCCACAGTCTTATATTTGGGGTGCTCACTTTTGGGGTGTTAGGATGTGATTGGATTATGGGTGTGTGATAGTCATCAGTAGCTTAGTCCACTGGTCGTCCACTGGAAGGTTGCAGCTGAGGCCTGGTGGGAGGACACGGGTTCCTGGGGGTGTGGTCTGGAAGCACTGTCTCCTCTCTCCTCCCTTGATGTCTGTTTCCTGGTACCATGCCGTAAGCTCTTTCTCTTCCAGCCGTGCTCCTCTGCCATGCTGTGCTGTGTTGGAGCCAATTGACTGTGAATTGGAACCTCTGTAAACTGTGAGCCCAAATAAATCTTTCTTCCTTTAACTTGTGGGAGTCAGGTATTGTGTCTCAGTGAGAAGAAAGTAACTAAGACAGGAGTCACCCTATGGAGGTTTTTATGTAGGTCCTGGACTACTTTTGTTGGCTGTGCTTCCAATGACAATTTAATTTTCAGACTCCTCGTGGAACCCTTTTGATCTTCTTGTTTTATCTTGCATTTTTAGGGCTCAGATCATTTCCTGCTGGTTCTTCCTGGAGGTGGGATCCTCAGGATGGGCCCATGGTGACATCAGGGAGATGGAGATGGTGGAGATAACAGAGTTCCTATACTTTGCCACTTGTTTCAGTTGGGTCCCCTTGTGTTTTCTGGTGCCTCTAGACGGGAGGCAGAAATATCAGATGGGCAGCAAATGAAGCGTCCTTCATAGTATAGTGGGGGAAGAAGGTGAACAATGTCATGTGGTCATTTCATAGAAGAGGTGTCAGAAATGAAGTGGACAAACAAGAATCAAGAGGCACAGGAAAAAGAAGCTAGATGAACTTTCAATGTTCCATTCTCCTATGACAGTTATCCTTGTAGAAAAGCAGGTGGTGGGGACTGAGGTATAGAATGGTTCAACCAGTACTGGGCACTTCAAGGTTAAGGAACTTGAGAAGATTTTTCCTGAATTCCTTGAAGTTAAGATTCCAAGTAGCTGCTTCAAATTTGGGTCAAGAAAGAACTGGGAAGACAGAGGTTGCAATTCCAGATTATGAATCCTAATTGTTTAAGCAATGGGAAAACCGGAGCACAAAAGTCACATCAGCTATGTAGCAGCACTGACTCATCAGTAACAAGTACGATTCGTCGTGGTTGACTTACTACATTAGAGGTGTTGGATTATGAGAAATTTAAAGGTTTCAGCTGTGGTGAAGGTTAAATGTAACCATCATGTAACTAAATATATAGCAGATTATTTTCAACAATTCCAGGTTCATATTTTGTCTTCTATAATGAAAAAAATCCTACACGTGTGGCACAAAGGTGCAGAGCCTGAAGCTGTTCAGATACCTTTTAGGTATGACTTTTGTGGTGGTTAGGGCCAAGGGTCAACCTGATGTCATTTGAGTCTGCCTGGGGGTTGGTGCCGCACACCTCTAGGTGAGTTTGGGTGAGGCAGAGAGCCGTGGCCATGGGGTCCTCACCTGGTATCATGTGCCTTCTTCTCTGGCACTGTGCAGCTATGGTCCCCCATGACATCCTCACATGCTGTCTCTGTCCTGGAACCAGGCAACCATGGAATAAAATTCTGAGCAAATTAAACCTTTTCTCATTTAAGTTGTGGATGTTTGGTATTATGTCTCAGTGATGAGAACACTGGATAATTTCAAAAATAGGGAGTAGAGAAGTAGGGTTATTGCTGTAACTGCAATTGACCATATGATTTATTTTAAATTAATTAAATTTATTGGTACAATTTAAATACACATAATGGTCACATTTATTGTAGGGAATTCATTGTACATGATATATCAATTCTCCTTTTTACCATTCTCTTCAACCCCTCTTCTGTTTATTTGCAAAACCTTTGCCTCCACTTTTTCCTTTTCTTTTCATTTACCCCCTACCTTCTCTTTCTCCCCATTCTTCCCTGGTTTTTCTTCCCATTTGAGCATTTTCTTTCTATTTCATGAAACCTAGTACATATTTTGGTCCTTATTTACATTTTTGGTTTCTCACACCAGGGAAATAATGTGGTATTTATACATCTGTGTCCAATTTATTTCACTTAAGAGTATGGTCTCAAGGTGCATTCATTTATCTAGAAATGTCTGAGCTCTATCCTTTATGGCTGAGTAGTACTCCACTGTGTTAAAGAATCACATCTTTATTCATTCATTGGTTGATGGGCATTTGGGCTGTTTCCAAAATTTAACTATTAAAAATTATACTGATATAAACATGGGTGTGCATACATATATTTCTTTGTCATTTGTACTTCACCTGAATGGTATCTATTCATTTCAGATGTCCACTTTTAGATTAGGACTTTAAATTGGGGAGGGTCTGATTTTTTTTTTAGTATTTTATATGTTTTAGATAGTATTTTGTCTGAGGAACAGCTAGAAAATTTTTTTTCTTGCTCTGTAGGATGTCTCTTCACTGTGTTGATGATTTTATTTTTGTTGTGCAAAAGCTTTAATACAAAGACATCCCAGTTATTGGTTCATTGTAATACTTCTTCTGTGAACAGGGTTTTGTTCACAAAATCTGCTTATACCTATGTCTTCAAGAGTTCTAACTAGTTTCTTTTCAAATGGATTTGGTGTTTCTATTTAAATATTTAGATCTTTGATCCATTTTGATTTTAGTTTAGTGCATGGTGAGAAACATGGGCCTAGTTTTAGTATTTGGCATATAGAACACTAGTTTATTATTGTTATTATTTTGAAGGTAGTAAAATACAACAGAACAAGACAGAACAAAGCCAATTGAGACAATGCAGTGAAATTGGTACAGAACTTCACAGCAGGTTACCGGTATAACAATAATAGGTATCATAATACATCTCGTTATCTTCACAATAGTTGTCCATTTAGTCAGGTATAGCAAAATCAAACCAAAAACAGAACATTATGTAAAACCTATCAAAACAGAATGTTGAATATAGCAAAAACAATTAATCAGAACAAAGCAAAACTGTGATAACAATATTTGCCTTCAAAGACATGGCAGAAGGAGACCACCCATATTTGCTAATTGCATATGGTCATCCTCCCGAGAGATGCTCAGACCTCTGGCTCCCAGTTGCTAACGGGGGCAGGGGATGAGATGTTAGTTTTTCCAGCACAATTTATGAAAGAGTCTATCTTTCTTCCATGGAATGTGGTTGCCCAGTTTGCTGAAGATAAGGTGACTGAGTGTGTTTGGAATTGTTTCTGTATCTTCTAATCTGTTCCACAGATCCTTAGGTCTGGTAGTCTGCCGTTTAGGTCTGGTAGTCTATGCTGTTTTTATCATAATAGCTTTGTAGTATAACTGCAAGTCAGGGATTGTGATGCCTCATGCTTTGCCTTGGTTGCCCAGAATTGTTTTTACTATTGTAGATTTCTTTTGAGATTGTTTTCTCTAATTCTGTGAGGTATGGTATTGGTATTTTGATCAGGATTACATTAAATCTGTATAACAATTTTGGAAGTATACTCATTTTCACTATGTTGGTTCTTGCTACCCAAGAGTAAGAGATATCTTTCCATTTTCTAATATCCTCTTCTATCTATTTTTTCAGAATACTATAGTTTTTAATGTAGAGATCTTTTACTTCTTTTGTTGGATTGATTCCTAAGTATTTCAGTTTTTTGGATGCTATTGTAAAAGGTGTGATTTACTTAATTTCTCTTGTAGAGAGCTTGTTATTTGTATATAGGAATACTATTGATTTTTAAATGTGAACTTTGTATCCAGCAACATGGCTGAATTTTGTTACTAAATCTAGAATTTTTTTGGTGGCATTTTTGGGGTCTTCTATGTAAAGTATCATGTCATCTGCAAATAATGATAATTTAATACCTTTCTTTCCTATCTTTATTTCTTTTTATCTTTTTCTCTTGTCTAATTGCTCTGGCTAATGTTTCTAGAAATATATTGAACAGGAGTGGTGACAGTGGACATCTTGTTTTTCTCCTGATTTTAGAGTGAAAGCTGTTAGTTTTTACCCAGTTAGTGTGATATGGACTGCTGGTTTGTTGTAAATGGGTTTTATTAGATTGAGATAAAGACCATTTAGTCCAATTTTCTGTTTGTTTTTCTTTATCATGAGCAGATTTTAGACTTTATCAAATGCTTTTCCTGCATCTATTGAGATAATCATGTGATTTTTGATACAGTGTATTACATTTAGTGATTTGCATAGTTGGACCACCTGTGCATCCCTGGGATATACTGTCCTTTGTTATGCATAATCTTGATAATTTTGCTGCAAACTCAGGACCTTGTGCTTGCCATGCAGGAGCTGTGCTACAGAGCTATATCCCTGGCCTTGTTTTTCCATATTTTATTGATAATTTTGCATGTATGTTCATTAGAGAGATTGGCTTGTAGTTCTCCTTTTTGGTTGGATTCTTCTCTGGTTTTAGTATCAGAGTAATACTTGTGTCCTGGAATGACTTTGGAAGTATTGCTTCCCCTTCAATTGCATTAAAGAGTTTGTGAAATAGTGGCATTAGATCTTCTCTAAATTTCTTATAGAATTCTGCAATGAATCCATCAGGACCTGGGCTTTTCTTTATTACATCTTCAATTTCACTGACTGATATTGAGTTATTTAGAATTTTTATATATTCTTGATTCAGTTTTAGCAATTCATATATATCTAGGAATCTGTCAATTTCTTCTATGTTTTCTATCTTATTAGGATAAAATTTCCCAAAATAGGTATTGATGCTCTTCTGAATTTTTGCAGGATCCGTTGTGATTTCACCCTTTCCATTCCTAATTGCCGGGATTTGTATCTTTTTTTTCCTTTTTTTTCCCCATAAGACTATCTAAGGGTTTATTAATTTTAATCTTTCAAAGAACCAACTTTTTGATTTATTGATTTTTTGTATTGTTTTCTTAATCTGCATTGCAATAATTTCTGCTCTGATCTTTATTATTTCTGCCCTCATTCGAGCTCTGGGCTTGACTAATTTTTCTTTGTGTGAAAGTTTGCAATTGAATATTTGGTTGTTTACTTGAGTTCACCTTGTTTTCCTGATGTGAGAGTTCATTGCTATAAATTTCCCTTCTAGGCTTCTTTCTTTCATCTTTTATGTTTCAGTGTACTGTAAAGGCATTATTATTTAGTCATAGAAATGGTTTAATTTCTTCTTTAGTGTGATCTGTGACTCACTGGTTGTTCAGGAGGGTGTTATTTAATTTCCATGTGTTCTTGTGGTTTCTTTTGCCATTGATTTCCAATTTCATTGCACTAATATGCATGGAATAATTTCAATTCCTTTGTACTTACTTATGCATATTCTATAAGACAGTATGTGATCTATTTTGGAGAACATTCCATGCATGACTGAGAAGAATGTGTATACTGATGGTGCAGAGTGGAACACTCTGCAGACATCAAAGTCTGTTTCTTCACAGGTTTGATTCTGTTCTGATATTTCTTTCTTTTTTTCCTTTGTCTAGTTGATTTATTTGTGTCAGAGGGGTGCTAAGGTCCTCCATTACAATTGTCTTATGTGCTTATTTGATTTTTCACGTCCATCAACATTTGTTTTATATAGTTTAGTGCACCAGTGTTTGGTGCTAACAATCATATTCATGATTGTTATTTCTTAATCTTGGAGTTTTCCTCTTAACAAATATGTAGCAACCTTCTTTTGATAAGTGTTGGCTTGAAGTTCATTTTGTCCACAAATAGAATAGCTACCTTGGCTTTTTTCTGTGGTCCTGTCCCATGAAATATTATTTTCATCCTTTGACTTTCAGTCTATGAATTTCTTTTTGAGTTAGATTTTTTGTATATAGCATATTTTTGAATCTTGTTTTTTAATCCATTCTGCCAGTCTGTTTCTTTTGATTCATGAATTAGGATCACTTATACTGATGCTTATAACTGATAATAATATGTCTTATCCTTGTTTTATTATTTTCCTTTTGTTGGTTCCCTGTCTTTCCTCTCGTTTAGTTGCTTACTTTTCCTGGTGGTTTTTTCTATTGGTGTTCTTGGAATTGTGATCTTCATTATGTCTGTCTAAAATATGCTTGAGTAACTTTTGTAGGGTTGGTTTGGTGGTCATGAATTTCTTCAGCTGTTCTTTGTCATGGAAATATCTTATTTCTCCACTGATTTTGAAAGATAGTGTTGCAGGGTACCTCAATCTGGGTTGAAGGTTGTTTTCTTTCAGGACTTGAAATATTTCACTTCAAGCTCCCCTTAACTTGAAGATTTGAGTTGAGAAATCTGCCAAGATTCTGATGGGCTTTCCTTTATAGGTGATCTGTTTCTTTTCTCTAGCAGTTTTAAATGTTCTGTTCTTGCATTGAATTTCTGGAATCTTGATTATTATAGACCTCAGTGTAGATTCAGTTTGGTTATAGCTAATTGGAGTTCTAACTGCCTCACTTATTTGTATGTCAATTCTTTTCCATGCTTGGAAAATTTTCTGCCATTACGTCTTTGTGCATGTTTTTTATGTTGTTTTTACTGTCTCCTGCTTTTTAATGGACTCTCATCAGTCTTATGCAGTTGGCTTTTTTGGTATCATCTTGCAGTTGTTGGATTGATTTTTTAATGGTTCCTCATTATTTGTAAGAAATCTTTATTTTTGTGTTTTCTAGACCTGATATTTTTTTTCTCACGTTTGCTCAATTGGAAGCATAAACTTTCGATGGAATTTCTAATCTCTTGGATATCTGTTTGAATCTGTTTATCGTTTCAATTTCTTTTCTATACTGGAAATTCATGGTTTCCATGATTTTACTAAGCTCCTCCATTTTATTTTTACCTGTCTGTAGAGTCATTTAGCAAGCCCTTCATTTTGATCACAATCTCTTCTTTACTTGAGAGATTATTTCTGCTTTGAATTTCTCTATAGCCTCACTCATCTGTTTTATTTTTACTTCTGCTGCTGATATTTTAGAAAATTCAGGGGAGTGGCTTTTGATTTCCTCTATTTCATTGTCCCTTGGAGCTGTTCTCAGTGAGAAGTTGCTGTCTATTTGCCTCAATACCCACTCCTTTGGTACTGGACTATGGTGCTATTTATGACCTCAGAAAATGACAGCATTGTTACCCAAGGGAAGAAAACTGATTATAACAGGTATGACACTCTCATTAAAGTAGTACAATTAGCAATATAGTAGCATCTAAGTAGAGCCTTGACTGACAAACTGTGGTAACTATTAATTTGGTACCTTTAACCATAAAAGTAAGAGCTATGATTATATAACAAAATCTAACATAAACCGTGAACTTGTATGTTGTGTGTTTCTTCTTAGTGGAGTGATTTTACCCTGTATGTGGGAGGTTTAAGATGGATAGGAGCAAATAGAGAGATAACTGAAGATGGATATAGTGGAAGTAAGATTAAAGGACAAAGGCTGATCACCCAAGCTTTGGGAAACTGGAGAAGAGGACAGGAGCGAAAGAATGAAGGAGGAAGCAAAATAATATTAAAGTGAACAAGAGAGCAAGTCAATGTTTACTCACATGAAAATATAAAAAAATCAAGAATGACAATGGAGGAAAGAGGAAAAAGGTGAATAAAAGAAAAAAAAGTCAACCTAAACAAGCCCAAAAGGGACAAAAAAGGAAATCAAAACAAACAACAGCACCAAAACCCTTATAAAATTTATCTGGAGCCTTCAGTTCTTTGGCAGTGTACAGTTTTGAGCTCACATCTGTGCTAGGTATTCCCACCATGTCTACAGTAAGATTCATGGGTGTGGGCTGGTTTTTGCTTCCAGACCTGGGGACTGGAGCCAGTCTTGAGCTGGTAACTTCTGTATGTCCCTTGGTGGCCCGTCCACTTCTCCTTATCCTGTGTGACTCTGAGTTGCTCTCCCATTGCTATGGCATGCTCTGACAAAGACAGCCCCATGCTGCTCCCAATCTCTGGTATAGTTGGCCTTTCCTGGAGCTAGTACAGCCTACTCTGTTCCATGTGGTATGTCTCCCTCTTCTCACACCACTGAGAGTCAGGTAGAGGGAGTGATGACTTCCTATTCACTGCCTCACTGTGGTTTAAGGCTGCTTTAATCTTGAGTGTGTTTTTCTGTCTCTCTCACACTACTGGGATCAGGGCAGGAGACAGGGTGATCTTTCATTTGCTATCTTCACTACTGCTGCTGAGGTCTTGGTTAGCAGTGATGATGCATGACAAAAGAAGAAGGAGAAGGAGAAGGAGAAAAAAAGGAAGAGGAGGAGGAGGAAGGGAAGGGAGAGGAATAAGAGAAGCTAAAGGAGAAGGAGAAGGACAAAAAAAGGAAGAGGAGGAGGACAGCGGAAGGGAAGGAAGAGGAGGAGGAGAAGCAGAAGCAGAAGGAGGAGAAGCAGAAGGAGGAGAACACCTCATGACCTCATGACCCACTGAGGAGAGAGCTACTTGCTGGTCACTTGCCAATGTGGGCTCCCATTAAATTTGTTGTCAGGCCACAGTGTTCTCTGTTTGAAGGAAAGCAAAAGAGGTGAGGGGGTCTTATATTCCAAATTTATCCCTTGCAGCTTGAGTTTGTCATGCTATTGCAGTCTATCAGATTTTTGGGAACTTCCTAGAATGGTGGTTTCTGCTCTGCATGAAGGTGAAGTTCCCACAGGCAGCCTTGTGCATTGTTTCACCATTTTGTACAATCTTAGGCTATAGTTTGTTTGATATGAAAGTCTCTTACTTTGGATTGATTTTGGCATCAGGATGTACATCCCTGTCTTTCTTCCAATTATGTTTTTAAATGATTATTTCTGAGTAATTCCAATGTGGCTCTGCCTCTATTCAGCCATGCTGAATTTCTTGCTGATGAGATTTAGAAGCCTTCAGAACTGGTTTTCTGGAGAATTTTAAAAGGTTTTGAGATGTTGGCTAAGGAAGCCCTAGAATGTTGTAAACAGGGCATAATTGTAGGATTCTGGTCAGAGCTGAGAAGATTAGAAAGCTGATCAGAAAGCAGGTAGTAAAATATAGGCTCAGAAGATTTCCAGTTGGGAACAACAACTCCACAGCATTTGGACTAGGGACCATTGGTGTTATAATTTTACAGAAAGTTTGTCTACATTTTTCCCATGCCCTGAGATTTTGGAAGAGATTGAGAGTAAGGGCAGTGAACTAATTAATCTGGTGGAGGAAATTTCAAGACAGCCTGTTGTAGTTACTTTTCTCTTGTTGTTGAGACAAAATACCTGACACCCAAACTTAAGGAAGGAAAAGTTAATTTAGCTCACAGTTTGTGGATGTTTTGGTCCATGATTAGTTGGCTTCAAGGCAGGTTGACATATGGCAGTGGGCAATGGTTCATGGTGGTGACAGACACCAAAAATGGCAAGAACAAAAGGAAGGGAAGCAAGTCTCTTTTACCCACTTATATTGTATGTAGGCCACTCATCCTAGACTGAATGTAGCACTCATACCCCCAATTGCAGCACTAGACAATGAAACAGCCACCTCTGAAAAGCCTACCCATCATGACTGCATGAAGCTTTGGGGGTACTCTCAGACACAAACCATAACACAACCTAATACTTAAATTGTTTTACAGATATAGAGTGTTTTTTGACAAAAATATAGAAAAAAATTTTGAAAAATTTAAATTTTGGTTTAGAAGGAAGCAAGTTTAAATTTGGGACCAAAGCAGGATAGTTGGTAAAGAGATTAAAAAGCCAGTACTTTGCACAGGAAAAGAAGAAAGATGCTTTGAAAACATCTCAGGAATCAGTAAGACCCTGCCCTTTGCAGGCTCAAGAGTGCAACAGTGTCAACCTTTCATTTAAGAACAGGGTCCATCACATACTTGCTTCAGAAGGGCAGCTTAGGGAATTGGTTCCCAGGATTCATCTCCCTCTGCCATCCAGGTACTCAGAGGCCACTGCAGCCATGGTCCAAGGTGGCATAGCTACCGCTCAAACTGACAGCAGACTTGGGCATTGCCAGGGTGATGTGTGATGTACGTGGAATGAAATAGTGTTGTGGTCAAGAAGGTTTCTGTCTAGTTTTCAAAGGAAGGCCTGGGAGGTTAGGCAAGGAACCCCTGAAGGGTCAAGATATAAAGTTGTGGGAATTAAGCCAAAGGTGAAGTAGAGACCATGGGAAGTAAAGGATGTTAGAAACAGAAGAATTATTGAGAAAAGCTGTAGTCCAAAAGTGGTCACTCTAAGAGAGAGGCTAAAGTTTTTCCACCAGTGAGGCCATTAAGGTGAGGTTGCTGTGACCCCCTGCAACTCATGTCTCCCCATAATGTACTCTGATGCTGGATAGGAAGCCTTCTCTCTCCCTGTTCTATCATTTGGCATGGACATGCTTGCCGTGTGCCATTCTATCTTGGAATTGTCTAACTTGTTTTTGGATTTTCAAGAAGTGAAAAGCTAAGAGTTTTCCTTGATGCTCAGAAGAGGAATGGACTTTGACTTTTGAAAACTCTCAAAGTGCCAAGACTTTGGGAAAGGGATAATTGCATTTCTTGCTGTATGCAGAATAGTTGTATTATGCTAAGTGGAATCATGGACAGTTTTCATTTGGAGAGTAAGTTTGGTTTAAGATGTATTTGGATAGCAAGGGGAGGGATGTGACAGTTAAAATGGGTTTTTGGCTTGAATGACTTTGGCAATCTGTCCCAGTGATTGGTGGAGCACATCTCTGTGTATGTCTGGGGATGGTCGCAGAGGTGTGGTCTTGAGATATATGTCCAGTCACTTGCCTTTTCCTCTCATGCAGTGTTCTTCTACTTTGCTTCCTGGTCACCATGTTCTAAGCACTCTTGTGCTACCATTCTCTCCTCTCATGATGTCTTTACCTTGAAGCAGACCACCATGCACTAAAACCATGAGCAAATTAAACTTCTCCTCCTTTGTATTGTGAGTATTGGCTATTGTATCTCAGCAATGAGAAATACTTCTTGTACTAAGCTCGCCGTCAAAACTCAGAAATGTATTTCACTTCAGTGAATCACATTTTGACAGCATAGCTCTCATAACACAGCATTAATTTTCCTAGAAGTTCCTTTCATTAAATTATACAGAATTGAAACTTTAAAAAGGACAGTGATTTTCTGGAAAATAACATAAACATACCTGTAACTAGGATGCCCTAAGGCTTCAAAGTTAAAATACTGTTAATGTTAATATTGGCCAAGGACAAATACAGTGCCAGGATGGACTGTAGGCATTTTATGCAGAAAAATGGACTGACACTTAAGAACAAGCTTAAAGATATATAGATATAGATATATATATCTATATATAACTATATATATATATATAGTTCCCATAATGATATTTCAAAGAATGTATTCGAAGTCAGGATTCAGATATCATTTTTAAAACAATGACTGGAATTAATTTGACAAACAGGAAACTGCCCATAGATTTTTGTGGAAAGGGTCTCCAACTGTATAAAGAGGTTCCATTTCACACATTATAGTTGAGTGACTCTCATGATCTTATTGAATATGGGGAGACAAAACAGCAAATCCTCAAATTAGATGGCAGAAGAGCAAGTAATTGCTGTGGGAGGGGTCACGTGGGATGCTCTCTTCTCTTGATTCAGGAGCACTTCAGTGTGTCTTTTAGTGTCTCCTCCCTTCCCTTTTTTCTCTCCCTTTCTTCCTCCACTCTTTCCTTTAGTTGTTTTATTCTTTCTTTGTAAATGGCTTCAATTCTTAGTCAAGATAAACATTTAGCCACACTTTTCAATCTTGAGAAGGATGCAGGTATGAAGATGTTTTTACAAATTAATTAAGTCATATCTTCACAAATCTAAGTACAATACCACACACATTTCTACCCTTCCTCAGATTTGATCTATGCAGTATTTAATCCTGGGAAAGGCACTATCTTAAAAACAAACAGTATTTCAAGTTCACCATGCTGAATGTTTAAGGAAAAAAATATATGCTAGGATAAATGAGTCCCACAGCCCAGGAAATGTGTTGACTGGTGCACTTTTCACAGGGTTGGAACAATCCCATGGGATTACCAGGTTTTCCTTTGTAAAAAACCTTGATGGTCCAGAAGGTTGATCTCCACAGAGAAGGTAGTGATGTGTTCAGTCTGTTTCAGTGTGGTTGGGTGGGTAATGAATTCGGGCTCCAGCCAGAGATGAAGAGTAAACACTGTCTTTGCCTGTCTCCTTCCTGCTTTATCTTTTTCCCTGAAAGTAGGCCTCAGAATTCTCTCAGTTGTGTAAAACTGTTTTTCAAGTAAAAAGCTGCAACATCTAAATTCAACTGAAAAGAGTGGAAATTCTGGGTGAAGGCAGGAAATCCTTCTTGAGCTCTGGCCTCTGCTCGTGGCCAAGTGCCAGGAGGAGAAGGGTGCTGGCAGAATAAACCCAGCTCCTTAAATTTAACCTTGGTTCTGATCTTGGTTGCTTTAGGAAATTTTAAGTTAAATTCCTTGAGGAAAGATGTTGGATAATTGTTGTGCTGACTACATAGGACTTATGGGTAAAACTCTCATGTGTGCAAGTATTTCTAGTATGACATGAATTCTTGAAAATTTTTTTTATTAGTTTATCTTTGCAGTACATGATTACATTCCTCTCTTTTTTCAATTCACTCTCCATCTCTTTATTCACTTCCCATTTGAGATAGATTAGCTCCCTACTTCCGTTGTTTATTTTGGGCTTTATATTTTGGGTTTCTCATCTAAGAGAAACTATGTGATATTTAGGCTTGTGTGTCTGATGTGTTTCACTGTGGACTCAAGGTGCATCAGTTTTCTTACAAATGACTCAAGTTTATCATTCTTTAAGCAGAGTGGTACTCCATTGTGTATAAATATTATATTTCTTTATTCATTCATCAGTTAATGGACATATAGGCTACTTCTAAGATCTAGTTATTATTAATTGTGCTGCTATAAACATAGATATACATGTGTCACTATACTATGATGTCTTCAGCTCTTTGGGGAAAATATCTAGAAGGGAAATAGCATTAGAATTGATCCACCAAGGAGCACTTTTCATTCAAATCCCACTTATAAGAAAGAGGCTAACTTGATCTTTTACTTGGTTCCAGGTGTTCCAGAAAAATGGTATCACTCTACAGTGCTTTCTAATGCAGTGTATTAATAATGGTCAACTTGTAACACCCAGATGAACTGAATCAGTGTAGTTCTGGGTGTGGAAGGCCCCTGAGGGTTGTCAATAGCATTAAAAGAGACCTAGAGAGGATTGGGTGCTGTTGATTCTTTTGGAGAAGCGTGTTATGATGGTTTTCCTGATATGAGCACAGCTGTTCTCATCATTGGAGGCCCTGGGGTCCTTGCTGTCATTGAGCACGGCTGCTGTTCTTTTTGGGGATCCTCTGGTCCTATCCATGAGTATCACTTCTTGACTCCAGTGCGGATCCCTCAGCCTGCTGGCACAGATCCTTCACCCCACTGGTGCTGACTTTGTAGCTTCCACCATTGACATGTGGACCTTTCTAGTGCTTATCCTTGCATGATACAAACTTGCAGAGACATTGTTGTGAGCTCTAGGACTTCAGCCCGACTTGTGTAGGACATTGCCACGGGGTTCAGGCCCTCAGCTGGATTCTGTGGGTCTCTAGTGTGTGGGCAGATCTCCTACATTCTTCCTCATTTGACTCTTTGGGTGAATATTACAAAATAATTCTATAAATTATGTGTCTTGTATTAAATCTTTTTCCTGGTAAACCCTGAATACAACAACTAAGTTCATCCTAGGATAACTGAAATACTCTGTTTTACAATGCTTTCCTAAAATAACATCATTTTTTCTTGAGGATGGCAAAAATAATAATAGGTGTTGTAATAACTTTGAAACATACACGAATATATAAAGACAAAAGTCATTTCCGACAGCAGTGTGTATAATGAAGTGTTATTTTGTTACTTTCCCCTCCTTTGATTATTAGTAAGTCTCAATTTTTCCTTTTTATGTTTATCTGCATATATGTGAGTATTTTCTGATAACAGTTTTCTTTCCCATTTTTAATCATTTTTTATTATTGTCCTTTAATAGCTCTTCCAATATTGAGATTATTTCTTTGGGGAGAGAGATACCAGCAAGGTCAAAGAGGTCATCCTAGCTTTATATTCCCCATAACAGCAGTTGTGTGGCAGAAAATGGCATCTCTGCAGCCACTTTGGCATCCAGGTAGGTAGTTGTGAAGACTTGCTGAAGTCCAAGGCCAAAGCGGACTCTTTTGAGAAGGTAGGTTCATATCCTAACTGGAGCTCTGCAGAGACCGAGAAATAATCTCTTGTCTCTGGGGATGTAGCTACTGCCTTGTTTGGCTTTAGTCCTGTTAGCAGCAGCATCTCACAGGAGATCTGTAGGGAATCACCTGTACCTGTGCTTCAGATAACAGCCCTGTAATCTCATTCCTTGCTGTGGTCCCTGAAGTGGCCTGTGACCCAGCTCCAAGCCCTCTCACTCATAGCCTTAGAGCAGTCCTGTCCACCCAGAGACCCTGCAAGAGACACATCCATCGTTGCCCTTGGAGGTCTGCTGATGGTTCTGATTGTGGATGCTAGAATGGCCTTCTGGGTTTGCTTCAGCTGTTCTCAGTCACAGTTTTGTAGCAGCCCTGTTCCCTCAGGGACGAAATAGGAGCCTTGCTCATTGGTGCCCACAGCAGTGGACCCATTGATCTCAGTCTGACTGCAGATCCTGGAGTGGTCCTGTAATTTACTTCTAACTTTCATTGGCTGTGGTTTCTGGCTAGTTCTACCTATACATGGACCTACTCAGTGACCCACAGAACAATGCTCATCCATACCCCTGATAATAAGCCTCCATTTTATGGACCCAACTAAACGGTACACTCTGAAGCAGGACCTTGTTCCAGGGCTAGTCATATTGACTGTGGTCTGAAGACAGTTCAGCTGTCTCAGGGACTGGACCAGACCCATGTCAGCCCAAGGTGATTGGAGCAGAATAAATGAAATAGAGACTGGAATGACAATTAAAAATAAGGAAACTCATTTTTTAAAAAAGAAAATCAATAAAGCCTTACGTTCATCAGTAAAACAGAAAAAAATATAATCAGACATTACAACTGAGACCATGGAAATCACGAGACTATTATAAACAATTACATACCAACAATTTTAATAACCTAGAACAAATAATAAATTCCTAGAAACATACAATCTATCAAGACTAAGTGATGAAAAATAAAAAGTGAATAGACTAATGACAAAGGGAATTATATCAATATTCAAAAACTTCCCAACAAAAACAACAAAAGGTCTGAGACCAGATGATTTCATGAGTGATTTCTACAAAAATAAATGTTAATCCTTTTCAAACTTTCATGAGAAATTTAACACTTCCAAACTCATTTTATGAGGTCACTATTAGCTTCATGCCATAGTCAGATAGGGGCACTTACAAAACCAGAAAAAGATGAGCCAATATCTCTGATGAAAATAGATACAATTATCTTTGTCAAAATACTAGCCAATAAAATTATGTGGAACACGAAAAAATTATATAGCATAATCAAGTGGGATTTACCTTGGGTAAAAGATGTTTAATATGCAGAAATTGATAAAGGTGATATATCACATTAACAACATGAAGGATTAAAATCATAGCTCATCTCAATAATGCAGAAAACGCATGTGACCAGATTCAACATCATTTCATGATTAAAAACTACCAATTAGGTAATGTAGTAGTATACCTCAACATAATTAAGGCTATAGATGATACATGCACAGCTAGAAATCTACTCGGTGGTTGATAGTTGAAAGCTTTTCTTTCAAGTTTGGGATCAAGAAAGTCATGCATCACTCATACTTGACATGGTATTGGAATTTCCAGCTACAGCAGTTAGCTATGAAATAAAAAGCATCCAAACTATAGAGGAAGAAATTGCATCTCTATATACAGGACCTTAACAATACTACCAAGACATCCTTAGGGCCAATTAACAAATTCAGCAAAGTTACAGGATACAGAATCAGTGTACAAAAACTATTTGCATTTCTATACACTAATAATGAATTATCTGAAAAGAAAGTGAAGAAAACAGTTGCACTGACAATAGCATCAGGAAGAATAAAATACATAGGAATAATTCATGCACGTAGGTGAAAGATCTGTATACTTAAACTTGTAAGATACTGAAGAAAGAAACTAGAGAAGATACAAATAAGTGGAAAGATATCCTGAATTCATGGATTGGAAGAAGTAATATTGTTAAAATGTCCACGTTACCTAAAGTGACCTACAGATTCAATAGGATTCCTATCAAAATTCAAATAGAAAAAATTTAAAATTCATATGGAGTCATGAATTGGCCTGTACTGTCAAAGCAATCTTGAGAAAGAACAAAGGTGGAGGCAATATACAGTTCCTGATTTCAAATTGTATTATAAAACTATAATAGTCAGAATGGTGTGGTGTTATAGAAACAGACACAGGTCAATGGGACAGGCTTGACAGCTTAGATATGTAGTTACACTCATGGGTCAACTAATCTTTAATGAGGGTTCCCAGGATACAAGCTGTGATTAAAAAATATGGTCTGTGTTTAATAATAAAAAATTATCACAGTAAAAGATGCAGTGCCATTAATATCCCTCAAAATACTCCTCACTTCAACTGCATTTATCTCATCATTCTTGGCATTTTTTGAAGCAGTCCTAGAAGTCCTCTTTTATGAGTCTGTAATGGCTGCCTTGGTGTCCTGAACTGACTCAAAACTTTTACCTTTATTGGTCATTTTGGCTTTAGGAAGAGCCAGAAGTCACAAGGTGCCAGGTCTGGTGAATGGAGAATAAGGTGCAACATAGTCCAGTGTTTTCATGAGCCTGCCTTTCTGTTGAATGCAACTTGGCAGCTGCATTCATTGTATTTTTAAAAGTTTTTATTTTAAAGAGAATAAAACCAAATAAAACAGAATAAAGTCAATCAAAACAAACCAGTGTGACACAGGACTTCAGAACAACAGGAAATCAACAAAGGTTAACATAATGCCTCTTGCTGTCTTCAAAAATAGTTTCAGATACCTTCAGGCATAGTAAAAATCAAACAGAACAGAACAGAGTAGAACAAATAAACAAAAAATGAATGCAATAAAGGACTTCAAAACAAGATAAGAGTAAATCCAAAATGGCTACCATACTATATCTTATTCTCTTTGAAACAGCTGCCTATACCATTGGATATAATAAAATCAACAAAACAAAACAGAGTAAAACCCAACCCAACAAAACAATGAAAATGATACAGGTCTTCAAAACAAGATGACAGGAAATTAGCAATGGCTCCACCTTCAGAAAGGGATTCCCCTTAGATGCTACATTGCATACCATCATGCTCTGAACAGACGATCATTCCACCAGCTTTAGATCTGCAAAGTCGGTGAAACACTAAACACTACAAATGTTAAATTGTATTTCACTTCAATAGCTATCATCGCAGCCTGTGTTTCCCCAGGTCAGCTGTTGCTTATGGTGGGGTGAGGGGCAGTTGGCTCTTCTTGTTTGCAGCTGTTTGCTGAAAGGGGCTGGCATCTGGCTCTCGCCCCAGTGACCTGCACATGGCGCTGAGTCATGGGGAGGGCCTACTTCTTGGTGACTTCTTGTTCTCTTCCCCCACAGTCTGCGAATGTCTATTTTCAATCATACTTTTTAAGATACTCATGAAAGAGGACTTCTAAAACTGCTTCAGAGCCAGGTACAAAAGATGGGATTGCATATATAGGTGAAATTATGCAGAGAATTTAAACTGAAAGGCAATGTTTTGAGGAAGATTTATGACAATGTGCTATTTGGTGTAATAAATTTTTAAAAATTTAAATATTTCATTATGTATATTGGTCACTGCTTATATACAAAAGGGAAAATATAGCATCTTTGATACTCGTAAATAATGTTAGGAAAAATTAATTTATGTACAAAAATGAAATTAGACACTTATCTCACTTTATAGACACAAAAATTAACTCAAGATGAACCAAAGACTTATTTGTAAGCTCTAAAACTATAAGATTCTTAGAAGAAGATGTAAGTTAAGTCTTCATTTAATTTGATCTTCAAAATTGTTTTAAATTCTTTGATTTGGCACCAAGTGATAATGAAAACTAAATAAAGTGATCCTATATTAAACTAAAACATTTTTCTACAACAAAAGAACTAGAAACATGAAAAGGCAACTTCTGCATATATGACAAGTGGTTAAAATCCAAAATATATAAGGAACTCATATAATTCAACATAAAATAGTGCCCAATTAAAAAAATAACAGTGTGAAAAGAGATTTTTAAAAAAGACATACAAATGATCAACAAGTATATGTAAAGGTTTTTAAGATCAATAATTATAAAAGAAATGCAAGTTAAAACCACGAGGAGAGACTTATCCTTGTTAAAATGGTGGTTCCTAGCTTGGAGACAGTGTGAAGAGGGAACTCTTTTATACCATTGATGGGACTGTAGATTGGTGCATTCTTCATGGAAAAACAGTGTAGAGTCCTCAAAAAATTAAAAATAGAGCTACCATGTGACACTACTGTCTCATTTCCAGAGATGTGTCTAAAGAAAATGAAATTACTAAGGACACCACATCTCTGTGTTCATTTTAGCACTATTCACAGTAGTGAATACTATACCCAGATGTGTGTTGATGAATGAACAAATAAACTGTGAGGTGTACAGACACACATACCCACAAAGTGAATATTATTCAGGCATCCTTAGTCACCTCATTGCTGGGACAAGATATCCAAGTTTCACAGTTAAAGGAAGAAAGGTTTATTTTGGGTCACGTTTAGAAGTTTAAGTTCCTGCAGGTTGGATGGCTCCAGGCACTAATGGTGTGGAGGAGAGGCCTGGGCAGGGGAGGGCTGCCTGCTTAGATACGGTGGGGAAACAGAGTGTGAGGGGAGGAGGGGGAAGGGACATTTCTGCGTCATGCCTACAGAGACCTCACCTCCTAACTACAAGTCAGCTGTAATGCTCTCATAGTCCAATCATCTTTCAAAAGCCTTGCTTCCCAGCACTCAAAAGTCTAAGGCAGGCAGATTGTCACGAGTTTGATGCCAGCCTGGGTTACATAGCAAGACCCTGTCTCAAAACAAAAACAAAAACAAAAACAAAAACAAAACCCTGCATTTAAGCTCATGAGGCTTTGGAGGACCATCCAGATATAAATCACAACACCTGCTATTGCTATTTATGGCTACATGCAAGAACCTGCAATATTATGCTAAGTGAAATAAGCCAGACACAGAAAGAGACATACTGCATGATCTGTGTAATCTAAAACTTTAATCTGATAGAAACAAAGAGTAGAATGGGTGCTGTGAGGGGCTGGGAAGTGGTAGAAATGGGAAGGCTGGTCAAAGGGAACAAACCACTAGTTATAAGATGAATAAATTCTGGATCTCAAAGGTAAAATTATGTAGTGACTATAAATAATATTCCATTGTATACTTGAAATCTGCTTAGAAGGTAGATCTTATGTATTCTCACTGCAAAAAAATGACTGTGAGGTGATGGATGTGTTAATTAACTTGATTGTGATAATGCTTTCACAATGCAGTTATGCACTATATAACATGTCATTCAGTGACAGACTGTGTATACATTGGTGGGCCCATCACCTAGTGATACTGTGGCTGTCACAGTTTGTCTAAGTACACTCTATGATGTTCAGCTAATGATGCATTTCTCAGCATATCCCAGTCATTAAGTGACATATCACTGTATATGTGTAGCAAATCATCACACCTTATACCTTAAATATATGCAATTTTTATCTATCCATTATACTTCAATGACTTTGGAAAAAAAGAATATTTTGCTGATTTGTCATACACATTGGATATGCCTGCATTCACATACCCATACTTCTTTTTTGCCCTTGAGGCATTATTTTACTTTTAAACTTAACTTGAAATAGCTAAGTCTACAAATGGGAATAAACCATGTGCAAATCATGAACTGTAGCAAGTGTAGATACTGATAAACAAAGATCAGTAAGTGATTTGGTAGTGTGATCCCATTCTGAATCTGGGGCCAGCTGTGTTTCCTGTTTCTCTGGGCTGTTGGGGATTCCTTATCTGACACTATTGTTAATTTGTTCTGGAAGTTTCTCTGTTTTATCCTGACTGCGTGTCTGCCTGAACTCTCCACTCCACCTCACTCAAGTGTACAATACTATCACCTGCCTCTTGAAATGAAATCATAGGCTCTGAAATTCATTAGTCACGAGTTTGTCTCTGTCAGTGAGTAATGGAAAAGTATTTATATAACTTTAACTGTGGATGAAAAATGCCAACATCACAGGACTGATGTTAGGGTATATATAAGAATGCACAGATGCTCATTCAAGCAAGCACTCAGACAAACACACATATACATACATGTGCACATGAATATACACACAAATACACATATGCACATGTACACATACAAGGAGGACAGAGATAGAGAGATACATAGATAGAGAGATACATAGATAGATAGATACATAGATAGATAGATAGATAGATAGATAGATAAATAGAGGAGCACTGATACACATTATCCCTGCAAGTAACAAAGCACATCCTCTCATTTCAGGCTGAGAGAACAATTACACAATGCTCTGTTTGCGTACAGGTCAAACTCTACTTTTCACTTGCTCCTTTTCCTTATAACATTGTGTACAGAGATAAACATGCAGGCTGTTCACAAAAACATCTACAGCAGTGTCCTGAGCTCCTGCTTTGTTCTGATCAGGCAAAAACATGAGCAGAGCTGGTAAGGTGAAGTAGAGTACCACACTGCTCAATCTAGAACTCTTTGGGAGGGGCTACTGGTGTCACTGATAAAGAAAGTTGTATAATGACTGTACAGGATGAAACAAAACAGTGGAGACTTAACCAGTCTCCATGTTTTATGATACAAAGTTTGATACCCTATCATTGCCAACAATGAATGTGATTGATAATTTTCCTTATTAATACTTTTGGATACATGGATAGCTATGTTTCCACACAGTTGTAAGCCCAGAAAATAAAGAAAGAAACCTTTAAGATGAACATTGAAGTGCTGCCCTTTAGGTTGAATGTCCAGCAAAGCCTGCCCTTTCCCTGCCAGCAGGCACTTTGGACTTGGCGCACCCTCCTCCTCTTCTCCATGCCCAAGATGGTACAGGCGGCCCTCCTTTGCCATTCTAGAAGAATGTCAGAGGAGATCAGGGCTTTGGATGAGGGATGCAGAGTCCGGTCTAGACTCGAGGCAGGCTCTGCTCTTTGAATCCTTACTGTGTTACTGGGGCTACGGGCCCTGGAGGTGTATGGCTGCCTCCAGTCTCTGTGCCCCAGCCGGAGGTCCATGTTTAGACCGCTTGGGCACATCCTATACCTCCGTTCGATATCACTTTTCTTTTCTCAGCACTGTTCCTGGAGGGCTGCGGGCATAGTTTTTAACCTGGCCTCTTCTGAATGATCATGTCTAACCGACAAGTAGTCTGTGTTTTCAACTCCTTCTCTTCTGGAACTTTCACTAGCTGCCTATTGGGATTTGTCTGCTATGGTCTTGCACTCCATTTTCCCACACCAGAGATGAGAACTTCCCAGGAACTGCTCCCCTTGTACGCACGGGCTGCTCCTCAGGCGCTGACTCATATTTATGCATGGTTTTGCAATGACAGACTCAAACCACCTTCTTCACATTATGCCTTATTTCTACAATCAACTTTTTGGTTCTTTAACTCTCTAGAACTCCTCATAGTGTTCTGCATGTTCTATATATGACAGTAGATACACACAAATATATTTTGGGAACTGGCTCATTGGTCATACCAAATTTGAAAAAGGAGATTAATAAAAAGTAACCCCAAGGAAATTATCAATAAATCTGGAAGATTTTTTAGCAAATACTCATTTGGACTCTCATGGCACAGCCGCATTAAATACTAGGAAGAAACTTATTTTGAGGTACAGAGATGTTGAGAAGTTCTGAGAAGGTACAAATGTTATTCTCATTGAGTTGCAAATTTGTTCCTTCACTTCTTACTTGTATGAGGGTTTGTTTCTTCACTCCCAAGCCAATCCTTGCATGAGGTTTCAAAGCTCTGTATTGCCTTGAGTGTTGGCCAGCACAGGCGAGGATATCTCTTTCCTTCCTGAAAATGAAGATGGCCTTACACAACCTCATGTATGTGCACACTCTCATGTGTACACGTATACAGACATATTCATACACACGCATGCACAAACACATCCAACTTTGAAAAAAGTAATCGGAAAGAAATTTGGTTTCCATTTACATCCAAATCCAAATACACACTGCCAAACCTATCACAATAGGTATAGAAAACTATACCCCCACACCTGAAGGAGTTTGACTTCCAGATAGAATATTTTATAACACCCACTATTCATCTGGTTTCGTCACCAGGTTTTGTTCTGAGGGACAAAACATACATACATCTTTGTGTGGAACACATGCTCTATAGAATCTAGTTAGTGATGGAAATGTGGCTATGTGGTCTCTTGTTGGTGGAACTCATGGTGAGTGGGAGGTGATGTCCAGAAGCACTGACTGGCCCCGTATGCGGATGTGGAGCTCACAAAGGAAGTCCTGTGTCAGCGTTCGCCAGCTCTGAGGTGCTGCAGCTCTGTTGACCTCGATTCCTAGTTGTCCACAACACGAAGCTGCTTTCCAAGCCAGTGGAAGTGGGAGGCCTATTCATTTCTGAGGAGTGACTGCTCTTTTTCTGTTGTGTCTTGTATTTTATTTATTTATTTATTTATTTATTTACTTTTTTGGTTCGGGGATTGTACTCACGACCTTGTGCTTGCCAAGCAGGTGCTTATGCCTCGCTTGGGAGTGAAGAAACAAATCCCCAGCCCTTTTTTAGTCATGGGTTTTCAGCACATGTTGAGCCCTATTCATGGTCCTAGGCAGTACATATACCAATACCTTTAGGTTGCAACCCATTGCCTGTTTTGTCCTCAGCACCATCAACACATCCCTTGGAGATAATTTATATTTCCAATTGGTCTCTCTGTCGGTTCACAGGATCTGTTTTCCCTTGAGTCTTTTTTCTTGGTTTTAATACCTTCACCATTTTCCATGGACCCTCTAGGAGTTTTTTCCTCAGACTGGGAACAGTGATTGAGATGCTTCTGAAGGTTGACCTGAGAATGAGTTGTAGCCTTACACATGGAATCATCTATGTGCGTACGACATGCCCCCCATAGTAAACACCAATGTGTCAAACTGGCTATTGGCATGAGGAGACCCAAACAGACTTTATCTGTTTGCAGAGGAACTCAGGGGAGTGAGGGAGCAGCAGACCGTCAGTGCCAGGTCCAACTGCACACACTGATGCTGCTTGGTTTGAAAAATAAGTGGCTAGGAGGAAGAGGACTACTTCCTGTGCATCAGATTCCTGGAGGAGCTTCGCTCCAACACTCGCTTGGCGCTGCAGCATCCCAAGAGGCTATGGTGCAGGCTGTACCTCCTGTGTGCTGGGGCCTGCCTAGCTCTGCCAAGTGGAAGGGGAGCAGCCTGAGATCAATTACTTTATGTTGTTGCAGAGATATCAAAAATGGGGTTATGAACATCCATTACAAATGTCCAAAATGGGGTTAAGAGTAGCTGTCTCATAAATGTTTGTGGAGGAATAAATGAAGTCAGCCATAAAAATGGATTATATAGTGTCCAGTGTTTAGGATGGTTCAATAGACAGATGCTAACTCTAGTAATAATTGTTATTCTATTGCAAAAGAGGTCCAGCAGACCAACCAAGGAGGAATGATTGGAGAAGGCTCCAGCTGGTGGTGCACAAGCCCTTTCTACCTTGATGTCAGTGTCTCTATGAAATAATTATTAATTCCTGCTCTTCTGCTCATCTGTAGGTTTATTATTGGGAGTTTAATGCTTCATGGTTGAGCACAGGCTGAAAGAAACTCAATCTCTGGCCTTCAGAAACTTCCAGTTTCATGTCAGCAGTTTCAGAAACACGTTAGTCAATTGATTTCATTTATAATGCTCCATCTTCCTATATGCATGACAGGCTAAGAGGCAGAAGATTAAATTATTTTCTACTACCTTTTTTTGGCTTCTTTTTTTCTTCCAGTAATCTGATGAGTGGATGTGAAGGTTAGAATTGCATTCTTAGTGTTTGGATTTCTCATTGTCACACTGCTGGTTTGCATGCGAGCGCTTTATAGAGGTCAGGATGTCAGCCGTCTTGGCTACCCCTTCCTCTGTCCATTCATTCCCAAGGGAAACCAAAAGAAGTCAAGGAATATATCTGTAAATGTTTCTAACACCAAACCTACATCACTGGGGTACACTGGCATAAAACTGTGTGCTCAGATTTTTGCCTTGCCTTTGAAACCTGTCAGCCCAAGCTGGACACTGAGTGCTCTATTTCCGAGTGTGCTAACGTGTGGCTGTGAAAGGAGGATGCCTGATGGAGAAATTATGTACAGGGAAATCACCTTTAGGCCAGGGTGAACATAGACTAGGTTTCCTTGTGAAATGCTCCTTAGTAACAACAATAACAGTCGTCATTTACTGACTGCTGCTCTGTGTCAAATGATTACATTTTTCATCTTTTGCAAACTTTGCACAATTTAGAGAGATGGTATTATTATGTTCCATAATTAATAGAGTGTTGTCCAAAAGTTAGATGCTTTCCCTGAAATCAAAGAGCAAGTGAGTGACAGATAAAGGGTAGTTAGCATATTCTATCATTTTTCAGTAATTCAACCACTCATTGTGAAGGAAGAATAAAACAAGAGAACAGGCTCATGTCTGTGATTTTAAGCCTGACCTCTTAATCATTCTTGTTAATTTGTTAAATATGACAACCACTTTGAAGAAATGATGGCCATATATTTTATCAAAAGAAACCTGGGTAGCACAGTGAATCTAAATACCTATAGCTTTTCAAATAGTTTGTATCTGTCTCTTGCAATTACAGGAAGTAACAAAATTCAGACCACAGAGACAAAAGGTACATTGATTTTGTGAAGTCTACAGATTGCTCTGTTATCCTGTTTACCAAAATGGTTTCATTGTGTCATTCCCAATGCAAGTTGACAAATACGACATTATTTTGCCCCTGAGTCCTTGATGACTATGGCTAACTGATGATAATACCTTTATTTTCTTCTTGGTTAACATTTTTCTAGGACTCATTTGTCATGTAGGAATGAAAAATGAGTGCTTTCAAACTTCTCATTACCTGATGCTTTTATGGGGACATCACTGTGTTGAAGGGATGTCCTGAAAGTCCATGAAAGGGGACACAGGAGCCACCAGTGCCTTGGGGAGTGAGAAGCTGCCAAAACTCTAAGCATGCAA